>JAHWFP010264502.1:1575-86046 GCA_023313725.1 Lithobius niger
GATGGTAGCTCCAGTAGTAATTTTTTTTCTGTGCTTGCTAGTGTTGGAAAATATTTTCGAACATCAAAACTTACTCTACTTCTTTTTCTTAACCAATTTTGGCCTTTAGCTTCTTAATAGCCAGATGAATGGTTTTAACAGTAGTTATTGTTTATAGATTATTGTTTATAGATGACTGGCCGTGTGCATGTAGTCCGTTTCGTGTTCGTGGCTCCGATCAAAAGCATTTGTCTCAGTACACTGCCATGAGAGTATTTTCGATAAAATCTTTAGCTGGTTATGGCTAATTTTAATTTCAAAATTAATTTTAGACTTTTGTGCTTTTTTCCCTTCGCCATTAACAGCAGTACAAGTGTCTTTAAAACTAACACCGACTTTGTAACGAGTTTTTACGATTGGCCACGGAGTTCTTAACTTTACGAGCTTTATTGTGTGTTATCCATTCACCAAGCATATAAGGGGCTTTGAAATATGGAATTAATTATGGTTTCAGACAGATGATTGGAATTAATAGGATTTCTTAGAACCTAGCGGAAGATTTGGAATTACAGCCTACTGATTGCTAATAATCAGTATGGGCGCTATTTCTATAACGAAAATTACTCGTTTAACGTTTGTTAAATTCTGAGCGTATTCTGAAATAAATAAGTCCGTAAAAATTTAAAGTAATTCAACGTTGAATTTTATTCGAAGTTGTAAAGGTACCTGAGTTGAAAATACTTCAAGATTGTTATCAAACTTAAAAGCTAACGTATTTAGTCATGAAAAGGTTTTTCATTGTAAACTTTTTATAATTGTTGCAGATACAATTCATCATAAAGCTATAAAAGAGTCAAAATACCCTTTCTACCTAAAAAACTCTATCGTTTCCACTTCCTTACTGGAGTTATTCGGTTGAATAAAACAAAATTTCTTGAAAATCTTAAAAGGTGCATTCGGTTACGTGTTAAGTGTTTTCTCACGTATTTCCTTGGTAACTCAAACTAAATATGTTATTTCCAGAGTTAGGTGATGAAGCTTAAATTTTTGAATGAATAAAAAAAAGCCAGATCGTATCGCCGGTTTGTTGCACGTGTTACATTGGACAATTGTTTGTTTGTGAACGTTTGCGTCGTTAAGGGGATGCCATCGTTGCTGGTTGTCACTGTCCGCACCTGAACAGGGCACTGGATCATTTGGGCAGTGCACACATGAAGGTCGGGCACTTCAGGCGCGTGTCCACGAGCCTCTGTTGTCACGTGTGCACTGCCTACTATGATCCGAGTCGCCCGTGCAGTCACCTGCGAGATAGTCAGGCAGAAGTCGCTAGTGACGTTGCTGTTAAAGATGCTAGGAAGTGCGCTGTTCCTGCAAGTGAAGTGAGTGTATTTCCGAAGAATGAGGTTCAGTGTAGCGCCAATACCAGTGTACAACCACCAGGGTCCAGAGCACTCTCTTCTTCTGGTCCCCAGTGTGGGGCCAGAGGCCAGCAGCAGAAAATCTTGTCTCCGGGGCCGATTTCCTTAGCGCCGAGCCCCACCATGATGAAAGTTAATGAATTGAGGCCAGGAATTCCGTTGTGTTAGCAAGGTCAGGCAGGTATAGGAGGGAATGATTCGCCTCCTGCTAGAAAAAAAACGTGGTAATCGTTCTCCAAAATCGAATTATGTTCAGGATCAAAGCAAGGTAAGTGGTTTGCAGCCGTCGAGTTCTGCTGTCAGCATCATACGAAACTCCCGTGACAATTGTGATGTTGACAGTACGGATCGAAGTCTATATGTTAGTTCAGTGTCTGTTAATGACACTGCAATGCTCAGCTGGTGTTCACGAAGTTGTGGTTAATAATGAAGTGGGCCCTATGGTCTTCGAAATTGAAGGTGTTGATAGTAGTGGAGATTTGCGATATGAGGACATACCCAACCAGCCCCCCCGGCCCCCTCGTGCAGGAATTCACAGTAATCATGCAGAGCACTAAATCATCAAGTAAACCTACGCCGTTCAGGAGTTAATGACGAATTAGCAACTTCATTCAAGTAAACCTTCCACTGAAGTAATCCTATCCCGACTCAAGTAAACCTACCCTCACTCAAGTAAACCTACCCCACTCAAGTAAACCTTCAACTCAAGTAAACCTCCCACTCAAGTAAACCTACCTAATTCAAGGCAACCTCTTCCCATTCAAGTAAACCTACCTCACCAAAGTGAGGATTTGCGATATGACGACATACCCCACCAGCTCCCCGGCTCGGAAGTGACGTCACAGGTCACGTGACCGGAAGTGTTGTCATCCAAGATGGCGGCGCCCATGTGCACCAGAAGTCCAAGATGGCTTCGCCTATGCAGACCAGAAATGTGGCCATATCCAAGATGGCGGCACCCATGTGAACCAGAAGTCCAAGATGGCGGCGGACTGGACGTGTATCCACATCCAAGATGGCGGCGAACATGGGAACCAGAAGTCCAAGATGGCGGCGGACTGGATGTGTGGCCATATCCAAGATGGCGGCACCCATGCAAACCGGAAGTGGCACCTTGCCGTCAATCTGGAGGATGGGGAAAGTCCTTTTTTGGTACCTTTTAAGTCCTTTTGGTACTGTACAAATCGGAAGTGCAGCTATTTTCCAGGATGGCGGCGCCCGGAAGTGCAGCTCCAAGATGGCGGTGCCCGCACGTACCGGAAGTGATGTTACAGCTAAGATTGCGGTACCCATGCAAAGTGGAAAAGCTACTATTTTCCAATATGGCGGCCTCCAGTCTGGAAGTGATGTGATCCAAGGGGTGCTTCGTGAGTGTTTGCCTTGTGAGAACTCTCGAATGCTTTCAGAATGTGATAATGACTGACAGCAAGGGGGGCAAACAAAAGAGAGGGGTCCTAAAGTCGAAGGGGTTCCTGCAAAATGAGTCGTGAGCTTGTCAGGGTTCTCTCGTAGGGTCACGAATTATCGACATTATTGGGGGTCCCGAATGGGGGAGAGTCCCAAACTGTGCTGTCATGCTAATTGTTCTTTGAGCTTTCACATTGTGAGAATGACGAATCTGCATTCCTGGTGGCACAAAAATGACGAATTGGCAACATTTTGAGGAGTTCAAAGGGGGTAGAGGTCGTGCAAATGATTCTTGAGCTTTAATATTGCAAGAACTCTAAAATGCTTCAAAGTGTGAAAATGACGAATGAGCAACATTATTGGGGGGTCATGCAAATGCTGTACGAGTTCTCACAATGTGAAAATTCTCGAATGTTTCAGAGTGCAAAAATGACGAATTAGCAACATTACAGAGTTCTCAAATTGGAATGCTTTTCAAAAGTGCGATAAAACGAGGATATAATATTGCTTCTTTCTACACCACCCAGGAGGTAAACCATATGGCGCATTTTTTAACGTGGTTTTCCCAGTAGGCCTAAATCCACACTGCTCGGAGAGCATCATAATCTGGTCTCACGAGCTCTTCTTTTCTCCAATCTAATTTTTCTTTCATCCTCCGTTTCTAGACTTTGAGTTTTTCTTCTGCTGGCAGCTTTTTTCTGTAGTCTAGCCATTCTTTGCTCCTTCGTTTCTAGAGCTTGAAATTTTCTTTCACTAGCGGCTTTTTTATCCAATCTAATTTTTCTTTCATCCTCTGTTTTGTTTTCTAGAACTTTTCTTTTACTAGCGGCTTTTTTCTCTAGTCTAGCCGCTCTTTGCTCCTTCGTTTCTTCAGCTTGACTTTTTCTTTGATTAGCGGCGTTTTCCTCTAGTCTAGCCGCTCTTTCCTCCTTCGTTTCTAGAGCTTGAGCTTTTCTTTTACCAGTAGCCATTTTCTTTAACCTAGCTTCCCTCTGCACCTCCGTTTCTAGTGCGCGAGGTTTTTTTCTTATTAACGGCATCTTTTTTTCTAATCTCCTTCTTCGACGCCTCGAAATCCTCCAATTTTCTCCGGCGGTTCTCCAGTACGGCGAACCTGCAGATGGCCTTTTCGTTCTCATCGCTATATTCGCTTCGGTTAGTTTTTGCGCTTCGCGCTCTTCCAACTGGAGGGACAATTTTTCCTCTCCCTCCTCATCGCTCATCACGTCCACGTCCGAGTCGAAATCGTCCACGTATTCGTCCCAAGCACCGGTATCGAAGTAACCAATGGCTAGAGTATCTTTGCCTTTGTCCAGGATATACCTCTTTTCGTCGTAAGGTGAGAAGAGGGATTTGGATATACTAACAGTGTTCAGTTCGTGCCCGACGCTGGAAATCTTGGCCCAGCTTCCCTTTTAAGGAGGTGCAACGGAGTTTAGGGCCGTAGTCGCCGAAGCTCAAATGTTTCTTCACGAACCAGCTTTGGATACCCTTGGCCTTCTTGACATCCTATTTTAATACAGGTTTAATAGAGGTTTAATACAGTACATTTTTGACCTGAGTCCAATGAACTGTAAGATGGGGACGCCGCCCATTTCGTCTTTCATTTTCCCCAACACTTGTTTGTTCGAGCAGGGGAAGAGGGGATGATTCGATGATGATGAGGGGATGATGGGTAGTTGCTCATGTCAAAATGGTCTTTGTCCAGGAGCATGTCTCAGTAAATGTCCTCTGTTTCTATTTCGTAGCATAGGCTGTCGGTGTCGGTGAAAAGGGCTTTGGCGCGGTCTTCGTACTTTGGCCGAATGTAGTCATAGTAGAATTCGAACATGAAGAGTTTGAAGAGTTCCAATATGGTAAATTCGGAGTACGTTGGAAGATCGCACAGCGCACTACAAACGCGGTGGTTGAGTTGCACGAGGTTTTCATTTAGGATCCTGAAGGATTCGGCGTGTGGCTGGGAGGTATATTTCAGCGCCGTTTTCTCGTTGGTACACAGCTTCACGTCGAGACGACTTTGCTTATTCTCCATGGTCTTCCCAAACACGGAATTATTCAGCAATTTGAAGTAGTCTTTAGCGAAAGAAGCGGTCGCTTCTTGCCTTTTTGCGGTGTTGAATTCGATGTATGATTTCATCCACGGTCTTTAGTTAAAGGCTTAGACTCTTCAGATATGTTGCAGTACTAGTCCGTGCCTGCGGTAGAATTTCAAGTTCCTGTAGTGAAGCTTCTTCTTGTGCAGACGGTTTGAGACGAGTTTGGTGTTGGAAGAGGACTTGATCTTGTGGTTTAGATCTTCCGCCAGATTCAGAGAATAAGGGGAAATCAATTTCTTTCCAATGTCGATCTTCTCAGGAGCTAGTCTATTAGCGTTGTGCGCGTCGTGTAACTCTTTGGGGTCCTCGAGGTCCACTTACAGAATAAACCCCACGTCGGCATCGTCCGGTACAGTGTCTACGTCCAAACTTCTAATCTCCTCCCTGGTTAGGTAGCGGAACTTGTCGTAGGGGAGATGAGCGCACATGGCAAAACCGTATAGGTTGTTCATATCCCAGTCCATTATGTATAGGGAGGGTTTGCTAGGGTCGTAAAGAGCAGGTATTTGTTATTGGCTTTCGAATACCTCTTTGCAACGAACGAACCTTCACCTCTGGTGCCGGAAGATATGAGATTGTGCTTATCAGCGTGCGTGAATAGCTCCAACTCGGGCTCTTGCATCGTAAGAAGAGCTGCCCAGCTAGCTGAACCCTGCAGTGGAGATGTAATAGCAGGGGTCCAGTTTGTTGTTTTCTAGGCACAATTTCCAGAAATCTTCGAATAAGTCGGCGAGCAGGAAAACGTCAGTCATTTGGTATATTTCGTGGTGCATACGGAATACCTTCGATTTCATCCTCTGCCAGAGGTTTAGCGCCCGCACATATTCGTCTCCAGCAAACATCTCGTTTTTCAAGTGGGAGTAGAACGAGTGTCTCAACGGCAGGTCTTCCTCGTCGAAAACGGTCATATTGCTTGTATGTTCATACGGGTAAACACCCTTCTGCATTAACAGGCTCAGTGCCTTTTCAAGGGTGGTTTCCTCTGTAAACCATGTGGATTTCAACCCAGAGTCTAATGCTGCCTCGAGGGTGGGGAAGGCGCTATTGTCGTTCCTGCGGTTGTTTACTAGAGTACCCAGAGACGCGTTTAAGTAGTTGACGCTATCTATAAAGCAAAGGTTTATCTGGCTGACGTCATCCTTAATGGTTATGGTCTGGAACCTCACGGTGTGGCGAGCTATAACATCGACTTTTCCCGGAAACTTATGCACTGCAAGTACCAGAAGGTGCATATTGTACCCTTCCAGGCCGTGGAACACGACGGGAATGGTTTTTCGCTCTCGCGCGGTTTGGTTGCAGTTTGGATGAGCAGCTCCTCTGTATTTCCCACTGATGTGGCAATGATCCCTCTTTATTGTTGACGAGTCGTACTTCAGATACCCCCGTCGATATTTGCTTTCTGATAACACTTTTTGAAGGCTTTCCCGCAATAATGACACACGCTGGCATTCTTGAAATCGGATTCTCTGTATGGGGTGAGGTGGACGAATTTTGAAATTTTCAGAAATTTTGCGTAATTTTGCGTAATTTGCGTAATATTTGCGTAATATTCGACCACGTCTTCTCCCAAGTGGTACTTGTAACGTACAATCTTTCCGTCATGGCTTACTAGCACGTAGCGAAACTGCAAGAAAGGTGTTGATGGATACCGGTGGTTGAACTCATAGAAGCATCGGGTTGAGAGGTTTGGACGGGGCAAAGGAGACATTCAAAATCGGCCTAGATGATGTGAGGGAAAGGCTTTTGATGGCTGAAGTGCTTCAGTGCAAGTGAGTTTTCTCTTAGTTTCTTGAATCTAAGCGCTTAAACGGGGTTAATTTTGACGCATTCGTTCCTTTGGTCAAGGTGAATCCACTCTCCTTCGAAACTGGCGAAACAGTTCCTACAATAGAACTTGGCATGGGAGCCCGAACCTCAATAGCGTAGAAAAGCAGCTACATCGGTTATGGCGCAGTAATGGCTGTTTAATGTTTCCGAATCATCGTCATCATCGTCATCGTACAGATAGAGAAGGTCGATCAGTAGTCCATCCAAGTTTTTAGAGACGCGAAGCAGGTGTAACTCCTCTTCGCAGCTATAACCGATGATACTGATCGATAGATCGTTCACTTTTTCAAACTTGTCAATTTAGGTGATGTTAGTAGGATAGGTTAGCGTGGAAGTATCTAGCATATCCTCAAACTCGCGGTTATCTTCCTGGTCGACATTGTCCAACTGCAAAGCTGCGGCCACTACGGAATAGAGAAAGCATTTATGATTGTTTAAATTTTGAATGTTCACTACCGCTTTCTGCTTCCCAGCGAGCGCTTTTGGTAGAGGGATGCACGACAATGCTCGTAGCGGCTTATACCTCGACACTGTTATTAGCAGGTTATGGATGCAAGAGAACCCAGCTGCTGCCCCGCTCGGCAAAAGCATCGATGTGTTCTTGAATTTTTACGAAAGCTTCGTCCAGGAGAGCGGGGATGTTGTTGGGATTATGTATTTCAGAGTATCTCGACAAGAATCCCGCTTGAATGAACGCAGACTCCCTAGTAAACTCTGTACCCAAGCTGATCTGGGCTTTGCAGTTTACCAGCTGGTGCAAACAAACTTCCAGCATCCCTTGTAGTGCCACGCGTATTGAATTGAATCGGATCACCAAAGATGCAATCCCCCACTAAAGGCATCTTGTACTGTCGCTGGCCTAATCCTTCGTCTCGTGATGGGGGTGATTACCTCTTGAGGAAGTCGGGTAGCTTTTCATGGAAGCAAGCACATTCTTCCACATTAAATGGGTGATGGAACCGTAGGTGTTCCCAAAGCTCTGCCTGCGATGGAAAAATGGTCGCACAGTACACACAGGTGAATGTTTTCTTTTCCATTCGTTTCTTAGAATAAACAAAAAATTTTAATAATGAGGAATAAAAAAAATTGAGGAAGAGGAACAAATTTTAATTCTTTTTTAATAATAAGGGAGAAAAAAATTGAGGAAGAGGAACAAAATTTTTTTATGTAATAATTTTTGAAAATAATACATGGAAAAATACAATGTAAGAATACGCTGGAAAAAGGTAAGTACATATTTATTTAAGATTGCTAATGTTGTCTGTCCAGCTGTTGTATTTGGAGTCATAGCCCTTCCATTTAACGAAGTAAAGCATTTTCCCATCTTTTCCTTTCTTTTTATGTAATACTTGTTATACTAAGAATAAATCAGGAACCAGCTTTTTTGAAGTTCCGGTTCATAAAAACCTCCGAGCACCGGTTCACTCGACTCGTCTTTTAGAAGATAAGTAACCGGCTCAGTTTTTTGCACTTTACGAATCGTGAAAACTTCGTTAGTAAAATTTTGCAAATATCCTTTATCGCAAATTTTCTTAACTTTAGAAATCCTGACTTTATTTCCTACGGCAAATTTGGGTTTGTTCAATAACCGTTTAGTACTAGTTCGTCTCAGCAACAGTTTGTGACATTTGGTTACTTCCTTCGGTTTAACCCATAACTGCCTAGATACGAACGTATGCCTTCAACGTATAACAGCGAAAAACTCCCAGCGTGAGCTTTGTGAGCGAGCAGTCACAGCGAGCAGTCACAGCCCAATGGTCAGCGTCGTTGGCTACAAACCAAGAGAACGCCGGTTCGAATCTAAGAACCGACCCAAGTACCACATGGACTCTAAAAAAAGGGTCTGAAAGATTTTTCAGGAAGCTATGGGTTAAATTTTATAGCAGAATGAACCATGCTATTGTAATTGGAAACTAACTCGTCAATAATGTGCGTCCACTCGTAAGTCCCTTGCCTGGTGAATCTTTTCCACATTATAGTTTTCAGCTTTCTGTTGAAACGTTCTACCACGCTCGCTTTCTTCTCAGAGTACATAGAGTACATGTTGATGTTAGACGCTAGAGTAGTGCTTTGAAGTCTTTATTGTAGAACTCACTACCTAAATCGACTTGTAAATTTTTAGGGGATATCTTCTTGAAAGTTTCGGTAACGTCTATGCCTGATTTAGATTTAAGGGAAATGGCCCAAGTGAAATTGGACATGACATAATGCTGGTTTGTAAGTAGTTAAACCCTTTATTTAGGTTAGCATAAGGTATCATTTCGACCAAGTCAGCCTGCCATAGATCATTCAGGCTCAGTACAATCACTTTCTGTCTCGGAAAATTTGTTCAGGTTGGTTCGTGAAGTTCTTTTACGAGTTGATCCATTTTTTTAAACTTTCCATTCCAAACCGACATTTTGTTTTCATAATTTTCTTAATGGTAGAAGTGACTAGCTTTTCTCTCCACGCCAGAGAAGGATAGTCTCTCACTCTTTGAGCTTTAGCATTTAGAACTTCATCGCCGGCGTGCCGATCTTTCAAGTCCGAGCTCTCGGAGTAAGCGATATCGTGTTTTTTGCACGCTTCGTCTAGTTTATTAATTCCCGGGTCTCCTGGAGCCAATCTTTTTTCAAGTTTAGTTCCCGGACCACAAAGTTGGTAGCCCGGCAAATGCAATTCGAGAGGTAACTTATCTGAGTTTGTTTACGATTAATTTCCCAGACTTGATAAAGGAAGCTCTTTTCATCCCGCACTCCTCGCAAAATACAACCTGCATCTGCCTGTTATTTTTTGCGGTGATAATAACGGACGGCTCGGGCCCGTTAATAGTTTGACATTTACGTTTGACGCAGTACCTCATCTTGATATTTTTTGATTCCGTGGTTCTTTGTTTATATACGATTTTTTTAACCTAAACTTAAATTTTGATAAGCCACTCTTTTTCCCGAGCAGTTATCATTTGCCTTCGTTGCATTTCTGATAAAATTTTGAACATCTCGTTTCTATGCCCGTCGTGGTCGTCCAAAGCAGATTCATACAAAACCCTGAGTCTCTTTACTAAGTTGTTAGAATCATCGTAATATTTGTAAAGGACCCTGCTACCCACTTATTTAACCTTGCCCGTCCCTTGTTTCTTGAGGTCTTTCCAAATCAGACCGATAATAGACCTGTACTTGGTGCTACGACTAGATTTGGGTTTACGAGTATTTGAGTCGTTGTTGTGATAAATAGCGTTAGTATTTTTTAACATGGCCGCGTAAGCTGCTTTAACTTCCGGTGCGAGGGAAGTTTCTTTTAAATCTTTGAAAACTAGCAAATTCTATAGCCCGCATCTCCCTACGTATTGCTCCCCCTCGACCACTACGTCATTCTCAAAGATTTTAACCGATTTATTACCGAATGGCAGCTCATCTTTTTTCTTATCATACTGTAACCCGAATACTGGGTAAGTGTCTTTGGGATTTTCGAAAAATTTTATCAAGAAATATTTAGCAGTGTGTCCAATATTCTGACCAGGTAACAAACTATCGACGGACCTTAGAGTGGTGATGTTAGGAAGCTCAGGGGGAGTGAAAATGCTTCTAGCTTGCACCGTGGAATATGAAGGGGTGAGTCTAGGAACGGTGCTCGTAGTTGCTTATTCGGTTTTTGACTCGGGAGGAAATTGCATTATAGGATATACAGCCAGACTTGAATATTGGGCGAGGCTGTAATCGAGAGATGTTTTCTGACTATAAGCAGGGGACGATGATAAAGCCAGTGATTCGTGTCATCTTCGTAACTTTCTTCTTCGTCACTACCTTCTTCTTTGTAAATTTTAATCAGTGTAGTTTATGTGGCTACAGTGTTTTTAATCGGTTTAGTTTGCGTGGCTGCATCAAGGACCAGTCTCGGTTTCAGGGTGCTTACTACCGGTTGAAAAAATTCTTGTAGCGACCCTTCTTGTTCTCTCTCCCCAAACGTTGATTTAAAAACTTTTTAGTTAACCCCTTCGCGACCAGTAACGAACATGCGTTCGTCATAGAGACTTGCACAAGCCGAACCATAACGAACATGCGTTCGTCATAGCATAACTTCCCTCTGTTGGCAGCCGTGACTGTGGTTTGAAAGACCAAACTTTTGGCTAACAATTAGTTCGTTCTGGTTTCAAAGACTAAAAAATTTAGCTAACAATTGGTTTGCCTGCTGATAGATGTTCATTTGTTTTGACAACGTGTTGAAATCTGGTTTGTTAGGATGAGAATGAATTTTATACCTGGTTGCCAAGGGGTTAAACGTCTTTTGAGTTTTGCGATTTCTTGTTTTGTCTCCACTCTTTTGTTTAATTGGCAAAAACGAATGTTTATATCTGCCTTCATTTAACGTTTTGTTTATTGATAAAAACCCATGAGGCTTTTTCCAACAATTTTTACACAACATTTTAAAGTCTGAAAATTCCATGTCGGGGAAACGTGGTTTTCATAAACGTATTTAAAATTTAACTCATCCACAGGGAAAAGGATTAATAAATTTGCATTGTCTCTGATCACTTGTTTTGGAATTCTCATGTAGAACTGGCTGCATTAAAAAACATCGACGTTCGAATGACGCCCTTGAGCAAAGTAACGTTCGATGTTTTTTGTTTGTCCAAAAGGCAATCGTCAAAAAGAATCTGGTTTCGAAATTTTGGGTCCAGTTCTTCGGGCGGAACTAAATCTATTTGAGAACTGTGAAAAAAGGAGACATCCCGTCCAATTTTTTCTTCAATTTCAGCAAATATAGATTGCAATGCTTTGTACTTTGATTGACATAAAGTTTTACTGTAAATATATAACCAATCATAGTCGAGCCATCTTTCGTTACAGATGAAATTAAACGGTAAGTTAGTTTTGCCGCAATTTGCGGGGCCTATAATTAGACATCTGATATTCGAAGGTAGAATCGGATGATTTTATAGGTTCTTTCTTAGGTGCGAAAAAGTCGTAGTTTTTTATTTCCATAGCTTTTCTTATTTGCACATTTTTTTAATGTTTACGGAGATACTAAACCCATAAAGTCTTCATCGGAAAATGTTTCATTGGAAATGTCGGAATGAGCTACTCCAAAGTCTACGTTGCGCCACAATTCCACGTTGCTGGGAGACTTGTCAGAAACGTACACCATAGGTAATTTTAAAGCGTTGAAAGATAGTAAGTTACATCACGGGTTGTCAATAACATTTTTGTTAAGTTTCCCTTTACTTTTGTGAATATTCTCTTACACCCGAATTCTAAGATAGAGTGGTTTGTATCCGTTACCTCCGTTCGCCTTTTCGCAAAATGGATAACAGGAGTAAGACGTATGCATCAAATTGGGATAATTGAACGTATTCATGGATACGGGTTTTTGTTCATCAAACTCGATCTCTAGTTTTTTACAGATGTACCGTTTAGGATTTGTCAACAGTTTGTGAGTTTCTGAGTCGCTGGGTGAAATAAAGCGTTTATATTTTGATTTTTCGTTCGAAATGGGATTTCTCAAACCCTTTAAATGTTTAAACTGTATGGAAAAAGACAAGGAAAACTTTACACCATTGTTAATCTTTGTACCACTCTCATTCTTAAATTTCAGCAAGTTTCTTTGCATGAGATTGGAAAGAATCGTTTGCCAGGATAGTTAAGACATTTTGAGGTTGTTATTTATTTTGATTTTCTTCCTTTTATTATAATATTGAAAATAAAAGCCTCTTCGATGGCTCGGTGTATTTTGAAAAAATTTCTCGTATTTAAAAAAAAAGATGTCAGTTAATAAGTTTGGACAAGCATTGAAAACGATGAGGGGAAAGCGGGTGAAGTGATGGGAGTCAGTCCGAGAGGACAGCCGGGATCACGAAATGTTTTAACCCCCTAAAACAACCACGACATGCAAAGCAAACATGTAACTAAAGTTGGAGCTGCTATCGAACCTGAAGATACGGTAAATTAATCTCTGATCGGTACTCTGGCAACGGACGTTCAGAAACTTAAAACCAATTTTCCTCCTGCCATTACTCTTCTCTCCGAAGAGTTGGCTTCCGCCATTTCTGGTATGGGAAAAAAATATGTTGTACGTAGATGAGGCTGGCGGGAATTTCTACGCGAGGAAGAAACAACTTAAGGACATGGCTTCCCCCGGCACGCTGCTGACGCGGCATCAAAAGTGTACGTCGATAGGAATTGCAAGACGACCAAAAAGTATACTTCAACGCAACGCACAAGCCGATTAGAAATTTAAGCGAACCTACTTTACCGAACGATGCTGTTACTAAGGCATTTATCGAAAGCAATTACTTTTTACAAGATGAGCAGAAAGAATACTTTAATGCCACAAACAAACCGATTAGAAATCTAAGTGAACCTACTTTACCGAGTGACGCGGCTACGAAGAAATTTGTGCATGAAAACAGTTCCATGCTAATCAGTTTCAGCATGAAAAGCCCTTTTGGAAAAAGCGGGCGATTGGTTCGTTAATTCCGGTCCTCTCTTGAACTTCGTGTGTACGAGTTCAGGTGTAATTCATAAAGCAATTTTCTATTGCAGCGATCCGAGCGTTTCGCTAATTGCCAAATGTAAAATAGTTACAATAGCTTTTTACATTATGAAAATAAGGAAGAACATTCGACAATTACCGTTTTTGAAAATCCTCACGTAATAGAAAAAAATTTCCCCATCGCGGTAGAGGCATTCGAAGAGTTTCATCCGGAAGACGTTTATTTCCAGTTAGATTTGCACGTAACTTTCCTTTAGATTATTCGTCTCATCCTATCTAAAACAGATTCGTAATTAAGTGCCTTAGAGAAGGTACTTAGGAAAAATAAGCAAAAGTGACCGCACTAAATCTGGTCAAAGTTTCGTACAAGTTCGTAATTGTATTTTATTCCCAGTTCCAAGTAGTTTGCCACAGACTGGGGAGAACCAATTTTGCCAAAACTATCGAAATAACAAGGGTCTCCCGAAATGGTGGAATAGGCGACCCAACGACTTCCATCTCTATCTTGGAAATTTTCCAAGTTTACTGTTCCATTTTCACCAGTAGGCCAAAGTTTTAAGGGAAGTGTGTCTTTACTAAAAGTACCTCTGAATTTTAGAATTTTTATTACTCTAGCTAATCCATTAAAATCAAAGTTTGTTAAAGGTTTATTAAAGTTGATTAAACGTTGGGTGGTCTTAAGTAAAGACCTCTGCCACGGGGCATTTTTTTTGTTTCTTTTTTTGCTTAATTTTTTTTTCTTCGAACCAGAACCTTCTACTTGATTGTGATGTCGCACGAGTTTATCCAGAATTTTTGCATCGTTTTGTGCCTTTTTACGGCAATTACCACCCTCGCTGTTCCTCCTGACAATGCTCCAATCCCGGCTAAAATCAGTCCTAGCAATGTTACGGCAAAAGCTGCATTTCTTTTTTCGCGTTTTTGTTTTGAGCGACATATCTTTTTATTATTGTTATTATTTAGTAAACAACTTTGACTTTGCCTCTATCTAACTTTAGATTCATTTTACTGTCACCAATGAGCAGAACGTTACAGGTAGTGTTAGCCGGTACGGCTTCTCTAAACTTCAGTTTGATTTGTAAGTCCACTATTCCCAGTTGAAGCCTCTCGGACTATTTGGAGCAATCCAACACCACGAGAGGATAGGCTTTCTTGAACTGAAGCAAATCAAAACTCAAGTCGTTGGTATCGTAGCAAAGCTGCCTAAATTGCTGTGCTATTCTATACAGACCGACGTACTCTCCAGTTGCAAAATTAGTATTTAAATAGAGAAACGGATATCTTTCGGAATTTAGAGTTACTTGAACATCTTGCAGACTGCAGTGAGTGGTCAAACACACCAGGATTTTTGAATAAAGAGTCCTGCCTGTTAGTTTGAAAAGCTAAAACTATCCACCTAGGTTTTTCGAACGCGGAAGTAGTCAGCACGCGCCAAGTGAAGCTGGCATTTTGAGGGAGCACGCAGCTATCGTAATGCCAGTGACTAAATCCTAAATCCACGGTCGCTCCATGGTCGATGAGATTGTATAGTTTAAGTTTCTGCTCGTCCGAGGCTGTGACATGCGGAACGAGCCAGCTGAATGCTATTTAGAACGACTTTGCCATTGGCCGCTGCCGCGGCTTTGAAGATGGCATTCGTATCGCTAGCTCGCATGAGTGTGAGCACGTGTCTAGTTCCGTATATTAGCTTATCGTAATTTTCGAAAAATCCCACGACGTGTTTCAGTGAGATGGCCATTGTAAAGCTTCCCTTGTGAGTCGTTTCAATGATGATGGACGCGTGCCGCTGTTTGAATCCCAAGTTGTCGGTTAGTTCGGCAGCGATTGAAGTCGCGCTGTCCAACATCCAGCACTGGTCGAGCAAAGCCGGTTGCTCCGCCGAGCCGTAAGAAAGCAGTCCCTTCGTCAGAGTACCGAATCCTGGATAATTTAACTCGTCGCCTTGTTTATTACCGAGGTGGTATTTGATATTATAAAACAGGAACATGGGAGCATTATTAATCAACGCGGCTACATCAGCGTCTGCGTAAGCTGAGTCGTCGTCCTTTAGCAACATCCCTTTAATCAGGAGGTAACTGTTGGCAACGTGCAGACATAAATCTTGGTTTTCTATGTGAATGCGGATTTCCGACTTAACGTTGTTGAGATTGGTGCCAACAATACGATTGTATTCGTAGTAAGTGTAAGACTCGACCGATGAATCGTACACCAAAAGCTTCGTTGATTTTTAAGTAATCTTCTACTACGCTCATTTTCTGGGAGTTGTTATAAATTTGATGAAAGTTTTATTTCTTGGCGTCAAACCATTTGTTTTTTTTTATTAGAGTTAAAATTAAGAAAGAGTCCTTTGCCTTTTTTCCAAACACGAGCATTTTATCTTTTTTTATTTAAACCTCAAATGAAGACGTACCATGAGCGTCTCGCCGTTTAAATTCAACGGCTCATTGGTCTGAGACGTGAGCCAAACTCTTATATTTCTGATTAATTTTGTAGTCACCGGGAGGTAAATTAAATTATGAGGGAACTCTATGATTTTGAAACCTGGCGGGGAATTGGGATAAAAGGAGAATAAAGTGGGTTGAGTGTCATTGTTTAGGTACAAATTGCCTATGAAATCAACGTGTATAAAAATTGTATTGATGCTCATAATGTCGATGGTATTTTGTCTCTCTCAAGTTCTCACGTAGTTGCACGAGTCAAACCCCAAGACTGGAGCCAAACTCTTGTCACCCGAAAAAGATATTCCGTAATTTGGATCGGTAATAATCAAGTTGGTTCTTAAAGTGTTTAGATTCGGAAGAATCGTAACGGCATCCTAGTTGTGACCATTTGCATCTTTTGCCGACTTGAGAAATTTATTCAAATCCTCGATTTCGTTCATAAGCCCCTGGGGTGACTAACACTTTCTGCCAGGTGACACCAGCATCGGTCGTATACTGAATTTCTTTATTTTTCGAGGTGATGTTGTGGATACTGTTGTACGTATCGAAATTAAGTATGGCCATTTTTATACTTTATTCAGAGTCTAAATGAATTGGAGTGTTTAGATTAATTCTCAAATCAGAGTCTTTGCCAGAGAAAATAATTGACCAAGATATTGCTTTTTTAAAGTGGGAAGAAAAATAAATTCGAAATCTGGAATCCCAAAATTAACGATTGTCAAGTTTACACCTTGAAATTTTTAACCAAGGTCATTTTATGCACCGAATTAGTATACCCGGTCCTAGAGGGTGCTAAATAGTGTACCTGGTCCTAAGGGTGCTAAATAGTGTACCCGGTCCTGGGGGTGCTAAATAGTATACCGGTATGACGTCACTTCCGGTATGGGAGGGTGCTGCCATTTGGAAAATAGTGCCACTTAAGCTTTGCATGGGTGCCGCCATCTTGGCTGTAACGTTACTTCCGGTATGGTGGCACCGCCATTTTGGAAAAATAGTAGCACTTCTATTTTGCATGGGCGCTGCCATCTCGGCTGTAACATCACTTCTGGTTCGTGCGGGCACCGCCATCTTAAAAAAATAGCTTTTTCCCCTTTTCCAGAATGACGAAAAGGGGCCACTTCCGGTTCGCATGGACACCGCCATCTTGGATATGGCCGCACTTCCGGTCTGCCGCCTTCTTGGACTTCCGGTTCCATGGGCGCTGCCATCTTGGATGATGTCATTTCTGGTCACCTGACCTATGACGTCACTTCCGGGCCGGGGGGCTGGTGGGGTATGAACTCATATTGCAAATCCCCACTACTGTTGATGTAGGTGTTGTTAGTGTAATAATGGTTGTGAACGAATCTGATGTGCAGCTTGGTGGTGTGTTAATAGGATGTAGTGCAGGAGAGGAGGGAGTGGTGGAAGTAGGGTAGAGTGGTGCCGTTAGGTTAGGTTCGTCTCACCTATTTGAAGTCTGTTGCTTTTTCGATCGCCACCTGGAATGCCAGGATTGTAGCAAATAAAACACTCGAAGAGTTGTTGCAACGTGTTGACATGTTAGGTGTGCAGGAATCTAATCTGACCTCCTATGAGTGTACAGCTGTTCTCCAGTGCGATTTTATTCCAGGAAGGAAGGGGGTGGGCATTATTATTAAGTGTTTCGAGCAGTTCCCCGCCCCTCTCATAGTGTGTGGTGACTTTAATGCCCACCACTATGACTGGGAGTCTCTCCGGGTCGATAGCGGGAGGCATCTGAGTGCAGCCATTGACCAATGTAATTTGTGTGTGATTCATGACGGGTCACTAACGTTTACACGGTGGCAGAAGAATTCTGTGCAGGAGTCTGTCGTGGAGTTTTTCCTTTGTACGGTGGGGCTAGAGAAATTCTATTAGTTTTCCGTGTTGGATGACCAGCGGGGCAGTGACCATTTTCCAGTGGTCCTGCATCCTCGCACTGTATGTGCTCCCCAGCAATCTCGTGCAAGGTTACAACCAGCTGTATCCAATGGCAGCATGACAGAGTGGCTTGTCGCAAACAGGGTAACTCCCAAACGAAAGGGTAGCATGCGCCAATGTGCTGGCACCAAAAAACCTCAGCCTGCCTGGTAGACTACTCCGTGTTCCTGCGCTGTGCGTGATCGTCGCCAAGCATACAGGCTCTGGAAGAGGTGTCCGAGTGACTCTACCTGGTATGTGTGCCAGGGCACCTCCGAAGAGTCCTCTTATATCAAATGGAAGGAGCGCGATTTGTACCCAGACAGAGAGTGTGGTAAGATTTGCAATGCCACGTCACTTATGAGCGCGTGGCGTGTTGTAGCTGTGGCTCCAGGCGTGGAACGCAACAGTTGGTCTATAATCCGAAAAGTGGGCCGGGTACGATTCTGAAGGGTGAGGCAATGGCGGATGCCTTTTGTGAAAGGTTTGCGAGTGTTTACGTCCTCCCGACATGCTCAAAACCGGCACCGCCAGTGAGCTGTCTGATGATGGGTCTCCAACTGACCTACCCTGGGATAACTTAGAATTTTCCTCGGCGTTGGCAAAGTGCAGAGATGGTAGCGCTCCTGGTATTGACGGTGTCACATATGAGGCACTATGTCATCTAGACATTTCATCTGTTACCACCTGTGTGTCCCATATCAGGAGTTTCTACAGGGTGGACCTATTCCCGCTGCATGGCTTTTCACCATCATTGATCCCCTGCATAAGCCACGGACCACGAGATCCCTGGTGTCCAACTATAGACCAATCTCCCTCTTACCAAATTTGAGGGATGTATACGATTTTGGAATTTTCCTCGGCATTGGCAAAGTTCAGAGATGGTAGCGCTCCCGGTATTGACAGTGTCATATATGAGGCACTACGTCATCTAGACATTTCTTCTGTTACCACCTGTGTGTCCCATTTTCAAGAGTTCCTACAGGGTGGACCTATTCCCGGCGCATAGCTTTACACCATCATTGATCTCCTGCATAAGCCACAGACCGTGAGATCCCTGGTGTCCAACTATAGACAATCTCTCTCTTACCCAATATGAGGAAGGTATACGAGCATATGTTGGTTAAGAGGCCTGAATCACATTTCGAGTACCATGGTTGCTTGTCACCGGTACTATTTGGGCATCGGGCTGGCAGGAATGCTCAGGAAGCGGTGCTTTATATGTTGTATGGCATTTATGAATCATGGTTGCACGGTCTAGTTGTGGCTGCTGTTTTTTTTATATGAAGGTGGCTTACGATACTGTTGTAGTTGAATGGGTTCGTCATGGTCTGCTCGGCATGGTTGTTTGCCCGGGTCTGGTTAAAGCCATCTGAGCCCTTCTGGGCATTCGCAAATATGCCACAAGGGGAGGAGGATGCTGGTCTCCAGTCGCGAGCTCCAGCTGAGGCCTCCCACAAGGTAGTTGCCTCAGCCCACTGCTGTTTGCTGTTGTAATCAACGATGTTCTGGTGGAGGTAGGAGCTTTGAATAACATTGTCTGCTATGCAGACGACATAGCTCTGTGGTTTGTGGGCAGCGACCCAGTTCTTTACTGCCAGTGTGCCGAGGAGACTGTTGCGCTTGTAGCCGCCCTCGCCAATCGCAGTCTTCTTCTAGCTCCTGAGAAGAGTAAGCTGGTGGTTTTCAGCAGGTCACGCTCTAGGCGTGCCGCTCCTCTGTCCATTTCTGTGGATGGTACGACTGTGATGCAGGTTTCAGCAGTCAAGTATCTGGGTATCCTCCTGGATGAATGGCTAGACTGGGATAGCCATGTTCTAATGCTTCGTGAGCAGGTCAGGTGACGTTCTGCTGTTCTGAAGAGGCTGTTGCGAATTCCTGGAGTGAGGCGCGGGTCCCTCCATGTTAAGTTCAGATCATTTATTCGCTCAGTTCTCGACTATCATCTTCTGTCCTTATCTATGGATCAGCGGCATGTTTCAGCGCTACAGGTTGCGGTGAATGAGTGCTTGAGGATCGTCACGGGAAGCCTTGTGTCGACTCCTGTGCACTCACTGTGGATTGTGTGTGAGCCACCTCTACACATCAGGGCAACGGAACTGCTCTGTTCTCTTGGCATGCGCAACGTCAGCAGAGGCAATGAGGACTGCAATCACAAGATCATCTATGATTACTTCACCCTGTGTCCGTCTGTTCTGGACATGTTGGGTCCTCTGGGGAAGGTTGCACGGCTCTTGCAGTGTGCGTCTATGGTTTCTCCATTGAGAGTAGCCCGTGCTTTGCCTTTCAGCCCGTGGGTGATGAGTCTGCTTGGTGTCTTTGCAAGTGGCCATGTCAAAATGGTTGAGTGGTAGGGATCCGGCCTTTGGTTTCAAACGTCGTGGGTTTGATTCCCCACTCAGGTAGTCTGACATTTAAATCCAAAAAGCAACGCAAATAGGTTTGCATCCGTATTTATTTAAAACTTATCGAGCCAATTGGCTTTCGGTCCCGTTTATATTTGCAAGTGGTGTCACCAATTATGATGTCTTCTGTGATGCATCCTTCTGTAGGCTTTCATGTACTGGGGGTGTAGGAGTAGTGGTTCCGTCTCAGAAGCTGTGTTGTAGTCGGAAACTCCTGTCTGTTCCTTCCAGCACTGTGTGCGAGCTTTGCTCCATCTTGGTCGCATTTGATATCATCCTGGACTGTGATCTCCGATCAGTTACTATCATCACAAACTCGCAGGCGGCAACTGTGGCCCTCCGGCACGCAGTTGTAACTATCGACTTCACTGTCCCAGTTCTCTTTGAAGTTTGTCACAAGTTGTATATTGCGTCCCGTTTCGGTCAAGTCGGGCTCTCGTGGGTCAAGGGCCAGGCAGGCACAATGGGCAATGAACAAGCGGACTGGCTGGCTAGGGCTGCCGCTTAGGATGCGACTAAGTCCATCTCCCCGGTTGCTCTTCCTACAATGCGACGGCCCCAGTTACGTGCCTGGCATCAGACTGAGTGGGATAGGGAGTGGTCTGCGGCTGCCACTGGTCAATTCCTGCACGAACTGCAAGCAGGCTGTTCCCTGTCGTATCCTCTTGATATTCTCCCTCGTTCGGGACATTCCCTTCTCGCCGCACACCATTACAGGATGGGATGGTCAGCTTCTGCACAGTGTCCCCACTGCGGCCCGTCAGATCAGACACCGGAGCCTTTTCTACTAGACTGTGCGGCTCTACACTTTCAACGAGTGAGCATGCTAAGGTCCATCCGCCCGACGGCACAACCGGCTCTGCACTGTTCGCTCTCCTTCGAATCTCCTGGAGGGTTGTTGTCAAGGCTGCAAGCGGTAGCTACCTATGTCAGGAGCTCGGGCATTCAAGTGTAGTGAGATTTCCCCCCCTGGTCTCTGCTCTCCATCCCCCCTCTCATGTGATTCATTTGTTGACACGCAGTTAGTGGGCGTGAGTGTAGTCGTTGATGACGCAATTGTTTTGATGGTAGTTACTACGGATGTCAGTTATGAGGACTAGTTCGACGTATTGGTTATTCAGTTGTTGTATTGTTTGCTGTGGGAGCATGACTATGGGTCGCGGCCCCAATAAAAAAAACAATTCAACAATTCAGCTAATAGCAGGTTGTCGGATTTCACATTGTAAGGTGGGTAATTTGAAATTTTTGCATTATAAGGATGTGGGAACTAAATATCCGCCCACCAAATTCAATAATTGTTACACATTCATTGTAACTTCATTGTAAGAAAGTCATTGTTTAATTTCTGCATAGTTGTTGCCTCATTCCCCATGCTCCCCTTGGTTCCATTTTGGAGCGTTTGTCCAGTTAGGGTTTAATAGAGTGATCAGGTGGTAAAGGTTGTGTTGTTGTTTGGCTTAGGTGTTAAGTAGGTTAGGAATAGTTTTAAATCAGAGCGTATGGATTTGTAGATCTCTAAGCTTTGAAATAAAGTAGTTGTTGCATGGCAACTAGTTTTTGGTACTTTAACAGAAACCTGACCTAAACGTATTTCGTGATGCTGAGGATAAACAGCTTGAAAATTGTTGAAAATGTGCAGTCTTTTTGCCTGGCAAACAATAGTTGTTTTTCAATCAAGTGCATAAACTCTATCAATGTGATAAAAGCGCGTGAAGCTCGTTGATTTCAGCTGACTACTGAGTACTGACTATTATATACCGACTGCTGACTATTATTTCCGCTCATATAAAATAAATTATGAGACAGATAGGAATTAAATTTGGTATTCAACACTCTTTTATTTCTAATACATGCATTTTAAGTATGGGAAGGCATTAAATAAAAAGATAGCAATAATTTGTAATACTTATTTTCTGTATAGTAATACTTATTTGGATAACTCTTTATTTATTATTTATTTTACACTCAACGGAGCTGTAGCCTGCATGCTATGTGCCCTCTCTATAGTAAAGCTTATGCTACGTACACCAACACCGACTAGACCAGCGGTTCCCAACCTTTTCTACAGTATTACTCCCCATTGGGACTAGCACGCAATGGCTCCCCCCTCCTCCTCATCCCCAATGCAAGAGGGTCGGATTGGGAGAGGTCGAGCCTTCCCGGGAATGTTGGGCATGGACCTCCAGGTTCCTCCGAGGGGGGAGGAGGGAACCTTATAAAGGGATCTAGGTGAAGCGCCAGTGCTAGTGGCATGGTCCAGCTACTATAATTTTAAGAAATATGCTTGAATTTGAAACATTTTCCTGCAACTTAAGTAGGCTATGTACATTTCATAAGAATCACTTTCAATTTTTAAAAAAATATTTTTTTGTTTTGTTTTAACGAAGGCCTCATGTAGTGGGGGCAGCTGCCACGTTTTAAAGAAATAGGCGTGAATTTGAAAATGCCGTTGCCTGCAACGTTGATCCCAGTGCTCACGAGTGGCCCAATGGGACACTGCATTGCTGTGTAATTTTTTTTTATAACAAAATTAATGATACAAATAAGTCTTGCAAATTTTTACAATAATGTAATTAAAAATAAATGATTGATAGCAGGTATAGGCCTGTCATTGGCGAGAACCAATGATCTGGCAGCTTCTCGCGCCTCCCAGGCAGTAGCTCCATGCCCCCCTAAGGAGGTGCGCCCCTACCGGCTTGAACAACCCACCGTACCAAGAACACCTGAGAGCATAGCACTGCGCAAGGCCACCCACCTGAGGTGATCCCAGCGCCTGCACTCCAAAAGGAAATGAGCCACCGTCTTGTTCGCATCACCGCACTCACCAGCCGGTGAAGTCTTCCACCCAAAGCGAAACATGTGAGCATAGAGGAGGGCATGTCCGGTCGTCAAACGTGACACGAGGCCAGCCTCCCGGCAGAAAAGGTGCCCTAGTAGGGGAGGTGGGACCCCGACCGCTGGGTGAAGCACGTACAGGAGTACCACAAAGGAATGCCGATGCTCGGCATATCATGTGTGATATCCCTTTAAGCTTTCCCCGTTCGTGTCTCCTAACGGTTTCTTCTTGTAATATTTACACGTTGTTCCTTTAATATTGGGTTTGGTACGTTAGTTACGGTTCTGGGCCCCTCACCCATATTATTTACTGGGCCCCGTGTAATACTCTAGACAAGGTGCAAATTACTTCTTACTTGTCCACCTAGGGGTGATGGCTTTGATTTGTGTCATTATATCTTGATATTTGTAACAGTGCCTTTTCCCATATCATTTGTGTGCCATGCTCTGTCAACAATAATGCACCTAACCCATGATTCTAATACCTTTGTTCATGTTCTATCTTGTATTCCCTTCGACTCCTTCCTCTTTCCCCATTATGGTTGCAGTGAAATCACCCTTGTGATTTTGTATTTGCATCATGATTCCACGTCCGACACTGGAAGAACTCCCTTTTAAGATGTCAATTACTCCCTTCTGGATGAACTTACCTCTGTGTGGACCCAGGAACTGTAAGAGTGTCGATCCGTAATGTTAAGAACTTTGTCGTTGAGTAGACAGACCCCACACTCTCCATACCTTAGAGTAAACCTTAATGTGGGTAGCGTCGGGCTAGATGTTAACCACATGATGCCTTGACGCAACTGATCTATCTAAATTCTCCTTCATGTGTCCCCAATCACCTGCATTAAACTACGAATGAATGAAAATCAATGTGCACATATCCCCCTTTTACTTTTTATGGGATAACGCTTAGGTTAGGGAGGGCACAGGGCTTCCACGGAGTTTCAACAGACTTCAAAATCAGTTCTGTCCCCATTTTACGTGGTGATCCCTAAGGACATCACCACTCCAATCCGTCAAGGTGCCTCCCCTTCACAGAGCTGTCCCATTGGCCCTGACACTTCTATTATGAGATCGCATGAAGGACTGGGTACAAATCCCGGCTACTGAAGCGACGGGAAGCATTAACACTATTATCAGCCCGAGACAGTGCATCCGCAGCCTCATTCCCGTGGATGCCACTGTGGCATGGGACCCACTCGAAACGAACCACACAACCCATATGCTCGTCATACTGGAGACTGGTGCCAATCTCCAGACCGATAGGGTGAGACAACTGCAGGGACCTGAACAACTTGCGCAGGAATGAGAGCACTGCTAACGAATCAGAGAGGATGCAATGCCTGAGCACCCACAGATGAAGGCCAATGTCCATCACAACAGACAAAGCGGCCAACTCTGCAACAAAGCTCGACAGTACCACACACACGTGGCGAGAGAACCCAAGCTTGATGTTTTGCACGAAGACCCTACTGCCACCAGACCAGGTCTCCTGATGGAAGGAGGCATGACAAAAGATGGAGATTTCCTGGCCCTGACTCACTGCGTTAGGCCTCAAACAGAATATACTCTCATGTGCACCACCCCAATCCCACGAACAGATGGGATGCAGCACCATATGAAGCCTAAACTGTTGCAAGGAGAACTACCCAGCAGTGTAGCACCAAGGCACAACAGACCGAAGTGCTGCCTTGCAAGGGAACCAAGCAGACCATAGTTGAACAGTGCCCTGGCCACTGGGTCGGCGCCACCCCTTGCCACAGAGCGAAGACGGACAGCAGTCAAGAGTTCACACGCCCTCATCTTAAGTGGCTGCTCCCCAGCCTCAACAAGCAATGCTAGCACTGGGGTGAAAGGCAGACAACCTGTTGATGTTCACAGGCAGTCATTGACAACCACGTGTAGCGCGCGAAGAGTCCCCCTACTAGTCGCCAGAAATGGCTGGTGAAAATCGGCAGCTGGCCTAATAAATACTCTGTAGAAAGAAGTCTACCTAGCTGGCAACCCTCAAGAAGAGACAGCATTCAAGGCCCCAACCAAAGATCCCTTCACCGCCTCAAGCTCCGCCAACCAAGACAGCTGGAAATCCAAGCGAACGCCTAGATACCTGACTGACTTAGCAGTGGCTATGATAAACGGCTCCACATGGATAGACACCAGTACACATTGGCCGGCCAGGAAAACAACATGCTCAGACGTCTGCGGAGAAAGTGCCAGACCCCTGTCCGCAATAAGGGACAGTCCTCGTGCAACCACGGTTTTGACAGCAGTCGGGAGGGAACCAAGACTCTACTTTTAAACGCTACTTTTAACTCTACTTGACTCTACTTGACTTTTTGACTCTACTTTTAAGAGTCTACTTTTTAACTCTACTTCCGTACAACACGGAGATCGCGTAGCTGAACCGGCCCTACTAATTTGCCTTGATTTTGACAGTTTGTGGACCGATACGAGCTTTTCAGGTGATTATTCGTGATTGTTAACGATTAGTGATCTATCGGGTTGCATCTTTGAATTGATTTATCGTTTTGTTGCTGCCAACTAGTGGGTCTTCGTGTTGATTCTGGAAGCGGTAGCCTTTTTGAGGTACGGAAGCCGTGAAGAAACAGGGGCTTTTTGTACTTTTTTGGTGTCGACTTGAAAAATCGTAGTTTACAACAATCGAGTTGCGAGTTTGTGTTTGCTGCGAAGTAATGAAATAATTGTCATTACACGGTGGGAATCAAGCTTAAAACCCCTGAATACAGGTAAAGAAACATGAAATAAACAAAAAAATATAAAAAGTGGTACGTTTTGAACTTGAATCTTACGGCTGTTACGTCGTGCTACTGCTGATTGTGACGTTGTGCTAAGCTACACTGAACAAATGACGTCGACTAGTCCTACCACTCCCAAACTTTCTCTTGACGATTTTCTATATACAAATCGCACTGACGTCCCAATGCTGGGAAAACTAAATCCAGTGGGGCATAGGAGAGAAACTATGTATTACGACACCGAACAGTCTCCTTTGCAACTTCCATTTCCCAACAGAGCTCCGGCTTCTCTTCCGTCGATGAGGCGTAGCCAACGTGAGGTTGCAATTGATGAACTTGCTGATCGTCTCCTCACCAAATTGGAGGGCTTCAGTCTCGAAAAGGATGTTGACCTTCAGTGTATAGATACGAAACTTTCCAACATCCTCGACTCGGTGGCAATGTCAAACCATAATCGTGATATTAACGACGTTAGGGGTATGCTCGACGGCTGGGGTGAGAGCTTTTTGGAGAAACAGCGAATTCTCTTAGAGACCACGCAGTCCACTCTTTTAGCAGAATTCAAAAAACACACTGAACAACTGGAATTGTTATGGTCTGACCATTTTAGACCAGCAGCTGAGGAAGGACATACTAAAGCTTGCATTAACTGTCGGTGCAATGCAAACCTGCATGTAAATTCTTCAATTCCCCCTAATGAGGGCATAGCTCGGAGATTCCAACTTGCTACTGTTATGACACAATCAAGTAATGGCGGAGTGGAGCTGCATATATCCCATCTTCAAAATCTTGACGGCCCTGCTAATGGCGACTGTTCTTCGACCGGGGACAAGCCAATAGAAGAAAATAATACCACTGGGGTAAGCAGTTTGCCAGTCACTCGTAGGAGTCCAACCACTGGAACTAGAGTCAACCTTGTGAACAACCCTGTCTCCAACATCCCAAAGAATATCACTGTGCGCCAGAAACGAGGTAAGCATAACCAAAAAGTGCTAACCCAACCGTCCACTGTGAGTCAGAACTTTGACAGAGAAACTGAGCTGCACAACATTGTTGGTACGATCTGTGACAACGAGAACAGGGATCGAATAAAGGACTCCAGTGACAACACAGGTGTCCCTGACAGAGTAAATGGTAGAGGTGAACCTCCTTTATCTGCACCCATCACTAACACAAAAGGATGGCATCGACCCACGTTTAGTTTTGGTGACTCTCACGCGAGATCCATAAGGGCCAGTGACCACCAGGCATCTAAAACCTGGTCGTGGCCTGGTGCTACAGTGCAGGATCTCCTAAAAGATGTACCTAGAATTATGCAAGAATCTGACACTGAGGCCGATGTTATTTTGTGCATCGGTGCTAACAACCTACTCCACGAACCTCCTAACCGTATTGTGTTACTGATATCAAACCTCGTTGACCAAATAAGACGTAGCAAACCTAATACTTCAATTTAACTTATTGGGTTTTTTCCAAGACCTGGCAGTGGTAACGTTGAAGTTGACAGAGTTGTTGCCCACACCAATGTTCTTCTTCGTAGGTATTGTGTCGATAACAGTTGTAATTTTGTATCAATTGATCGTGCTATTCTGTTTGACCGCACTCTCCTAGCTAGAGATGGTATCCATCTTACCAAACGGGGAAAGAACTGTCTGATGAAAGAATTACACTCGCTTCATTCTAGTGCGGAAAACACGAACAATTAATGGGAAATCATTCCAGTTCTCGATCCACTATAGACCCCAGCGTGGACATATCTACCCTGGTTTCTGACTTAGCTTGTGTCTTCTTTAACGCACGGAGTTTAGTGAAAAACTTGGTGTGTTTTACGGCACTTCTGTACACACAGTGTTATGATGTTATTTTTGTTGCCGAAACGTGGCTCCATGACGGTATTGCTGATAGCATGGTAATTGGTGCCACTGGTTATGATATGGTGAGGCTTGACCGTGGTTCCAGGGGTGGTGGCCTTTTGGTTGCTTATCGCAGGAGCAAGATTACTTTGGTTTGTGACCTAGTTGGTAGAGGTGTAGAGGGAATGACCCTGTTCATACCTGTGTTAAAGTTGAACTTCATACTCTGCTACTTGCCTGACAGCTATAATGACCTGCTGTTGGATGGCTTGAGCAATTTCATTTTGGGGGCTATGAGATCGGATTCCTCAAATATTCTGTTGGGTGATTTTAATCTTTCCTCAGTTAATTGGGACACACTAACTGCTAGTGATCGTCGTCATCGTTCCTTCTTGGAATTTCTTGCTCCTCTTGGATTAACACAACTTGTACATTATCCAACGAGGGGAAATAAGATTCTCGATCTGATTTTTACCCAGGACGAGCGCCTCTGTTTCGATGTGCTTATTAAGGATCATTTCGGCACAAGCGACCACTGTTTGGTAGCCTTTAAAGTACACTGTTCCTTTTCACATCAGACAGTGAGTTCGTGTTTGCCGGGCCGAATAGATTTTAACAGGCTGCGCGTATGCCTCTCCGAGGTTGGTTGGGATTCGAGTTTGAGATTGAGCGAATGTAGCGTGGACCAGACTTGGGGAGACTTTAGTCGCATCTTGGATGAGCTAGTTGCCAGCTGCAAATTACCATCTCGTCCTCGTAGACTGGACAAACCCCATCCACTTCCACGTAATATTACGAAGTTGGCAAAAAAAAAGCTTAAACTGTGGCATAAGCTTCGACTGAATCGTCAGAGGCAAACTTAACATTGTACAATACTTGCAGGACCACCTACAACACCTTAGTGGAATCCTGGCATAGAGTTAAAGAATCGTCAATTATTTCGGAGGGCAGCATTTCGGCCCTTTTCCGCTTCTATAGGCAGAAAACCTCTACAGCACGTACGTTTCCACCAATACGACACGGTGATAATTTTCATACAGAAAATTTTGACAAGGCTGAAACCCTTTGTAATTTCTTCTCATCCAATGGTATTATGGACGATCATTGCCCTTTGCCACAACCTAGATCTATGGATCATCTAATAGCCCGGTGTGAATCTGTAGATTTTCCACCATGGCTTATCGACCAAAAAATATCTAAATTAAAGCCTAGCCATACAACCGGTCCAGATGGCTATTCGGCCTTCTTCTATAAACAGGTTAGTCGGGGAATTAGTTATCCCCTTTCTCTTATATTCAATCTTTCTTTTAAGTCTGGCACCTTACCCTCGATCTGGAGCACAGCCAATGTTGTACCAGTCTTCAAGAAGGGTAATCCTGCTCTGTGTTCTAACTACCGTCCAATTGCTTTGACGGTGGTACCTTGTAAAATCATGGAATCAGTAATACGCACGAAGATGCTGGACTTTTTAGAAGAAAATAATAAAATTAATCCAGACCAATTTGGTTTTCTACCGGGCCGTTCGACCACCTACCAGTTACTTTTAGCACTTGACGAATGGACTTCTGCGGCTGACATAAGCATACCTACCGATGTTATTTATATCGATTTTAAGAAGGCATTCGAATCGGTGGTACATAGGAAACTTTTATTCAAACTTGAAGAGATTGGCTTTGGGGGATTGCTTTTGAATTGACTGGCGTCTTTTGTCAGTAGTCGCTCACAGAGAGTACTTGTTGAGGGAGTATTGTCATCGTCTTCTGATATAATCAGTGGAGTTCCGCAGGGCTCTGTTTTGGGTCCCCTGCTTTTTGTTATTTTCTTGAACCACTTATCTTGCATTAATGATAGGTCTGAGCTATACAAATTTGCGGACGACCTAAAACTTGGGTCAACAGTGATCGATGCAGAAGCTCGTGAACGCCTTTCAGATAACATTGCCTCTATCTCAGAGTGGGCTACACTGTGGCAACTTCCCATCTCTGAGTCAAAGTGCTGCACACTTCAATTTGGTAAGTGTGGAAACGCGTCTCATTACATGCTGGGAGAAACAACGATACCCAATGTAAAGGAGATACGAGATCTTGGTGTATGGTTCACCACCGAGCTTAAACCATCCTTGCACTGTAGAAAAATTGTGGCACAGGCTTTCTGTAGGCTATCAATGGTTAACCGATGTTTTACATCGGGACATATCAAAACCAAAATTTTGGCTTTTATAGTTTTCGTGCGACCCATCTTGGAGTACGCCAGTCCAGTGTGGTCCCCATCACTGCTGAAAGATGTGGACTTGGTTGAGTCGGTACAGCGCAAGTTCACTAAGGGACTACCTGGTTTTCGCAACATCCTTGCATCAGAGCAGCGTTTAAGAATGCTTGGGCTTGAGACCTTGGAGCTGCGTAGATTAAAATCTGATCTTGTGTTGACGTTCAAGATTCTCCATGGTTACTTGGGTGTTCAACTGCCGCTTTTCGATTTTAGTCTTGTCACCCACATGAGGGGACATAAACTCAAGTTGCGCACACAGCATTCACATCTAAATTGCAGGAAATATTTCTTTGCTGTTCATGTAGTTCCTGTCTGGAATTCGCTCAGTGAAGAAACTGTTGCAGCGAACTCGGTTGCCTCTTTCAAAAGACATCTAAGTAAGACTGACCTAAACAGGTTCTTGCTTAGAAATTACTGAGTTTTTTAAAATTAAATTGGGAGTGGTATTAGTGGCTTCAGCCCTTCCACCTACCCGACCGCCGCTAGTAGAGTGGTCAAATATATTATTATTATTATTATTATTATTATAAGATCACGCCCAACAACTAAATCATCTGCTTAGGCTACAACATTGGAGGACTCAGCCAGCTCCACCAACACCTCGTTGATGGCGATGGCTAAGAGCAGAGGACTGAGGCAGCTACCCTGAGGAACCCCCCTGTCAGTGTGTCCCACACCAGACCAGAAAGCACCCATCTGGTTAGTAAAACTACGTCTGTGGAGTAAGCCGAGGTTGGCCTGCACAAGACCCGCCGGACACACACCCAAAAGGGCCTCCTCACCCAGCCCAAGTCAACAGTGTCATACGCAGCTCTTATGTTAAGGAAGACAGCTGCGATGACGTAATCCTCCAGCCATACTTGCCGGACACTCGATTCAAGGAGGAGGATATGCTTGAGCTCACTTGTGCTTGCGAAACCCGAACTGACGAGGATAGAAGCAGTCACTGCTTTCTAGGTTGGACTCCAGACACCTCACGAGCATGCGCACCAGTCTTTCGAATACACGAGAGGAGTGCAATCAGGCGGTAACTTACCACCAAGCTCCTCGGCTTCCCCTGCCTACTACTGGAGTCAGAACAGAGAAAAGCCATGCCTCCGGAGCTTGGGCGACAACAAGCACTGCTTGGAAATAGGCGAAGAGATCCCTATGTGCCTCTTCTCCAAGGCCGACTAGACAGCCATAAGATACTCAATCACTAACAGGAGCCCCATCTGGCTTACTTGTGGCAACAGAAGCATCCAGTTCGACCCTCCTCAAAGGACTGACCTCCTGTGACACAGTCTGTCTAGTCCTTTAAGCTGTCCTTAGGCCCAGAGGATAGTCATACACTGCTGACAAGTTCCGGTGGTACACCCCCGCCATGCGTAATCCACGGAGGACTCTTCCTCCGCCGTAAAAAACCACAATACATAAGGGGCCTTGTCACCAGGAAGGATCAATGTCTAGACCTGGGCTCGACGGCTGTCTCGGTAAAGCTTCTCACACAACATCCCACCATAAAGGAGTCTTGCACGGCAGATTATGAACCATGATTCCTCCGAGATGCCACTAAAACAAAACTACCGGTAATCGGAAGGCCACCTACGGTACCTTCGTCAAGCACGCAGTCTGTGTCGGACAGCCACCGTGAAGGCGTGAGACCACCACATAGGTTTCACCTTTTCAGGGCCACACCGGCGGTGCACACCACGTGTACAAGATCCACAAGTGGGACCCACTTGGCCACCCAAGTTGCAGAGTTCCCAGGAGTGCTGTTCGGGAAATCGCATTCCTTTGAGAGTGGCCCGCACTTTGCCCTTCAGCCCGTGGGTGATGAGTCCTGGACTAACTGGTGTCTTTGTGCCTGGTGTCACCGATTGCGATGTTTTCTGTGACGCATCCTTCAGTGCATCCGGTGCAAAGACCCCGGTCTTTAGCCCTTAGGGTGCAAGAAGACAAGTTGTGGGAACACTTGTCCGTCATCCCCTGTTGCCTCTGGGGTCACCATCTACTGTGGCCGTCCATGTAGCATTGTTCCCCGGCCACGAGACGATTTTGGCTGCGATCCGACCACTTTCAATTTTTTCTGCATTAGCAACGCTGGTTTAAAGTGTACGCGAGAGAAGCCAAACATCTAGGGGGCCGTCTCAGGGTTTTTTTTCGAATAGCATTGCTCACAGAGGTGTCATGGACTTGTGGTTGGGATTAAAATGTGCGCTGGGACAAGGGCTACTCTGTCACCAAGTTTCATTATGTTTAGATGACCAATTTGTTGAGCCCGGACAGTTTGACTGATTTTCCATACCTTCCGCAATGCTACGAAAAGTGTGACTTGGGATGCCAGCACGACAGGGTTAGAACCAGGGCGCTTATCTTCTGGGGCTGTTCCCTACCTTTAGCTTCGTTCCCCGGCCACATGCCACTTTTGGCTGCGAGCCGACCACTTTCAATTTTTGGTCGTAGCGTTTTTTTTAATAGCTCGGCTCGCAGAGGTGTCACGGACATGGGGATAGGCTTGAAATGCGCAGATGGACGAGGGTTACTCACACACCGAGTTTCATGATGTTTAGACGGCCAGTTTTTGAGCCCCGACCATTTAACCGCATGGTCCTGCCTTTGCAATGCTATTTTCAAGTAGCGTCACAGGTTTTTTTCGAATAGCGCGGCTCACAGAGGTCTCACAGACTTGTGGTTGGGCTTAAGATGTGCGCGAGAACGAGGGCTACTCTCCCACCGAGTTTCATGATGTTTAGACGGCCAGTTTTTGAGCTCCGACACTTTGACCGATTTTCCATACCTTCCGTAATGCTACGAAAAGTACCTCTGGGGTCACCAGAGAGATAGGGTTGGTGCCAGGGCAACCATCTTCTGGGCCCATACATCTAGTATCATCCCTCGGGTGCATGCCGATTTTTGGCTGTGATCCGAGCACTTTTCATTTTTCCTGCATTAGCAATGCTGGTTTCGCGTGTCACGCGAAACCATGCTAACGCAGAAGTCAACCATTAAGGGGGTCGTCTCAGGGTTTTTTTTCTAATTGCTCTGCTCACAGAGGTCTCACGGACTTGTGGTTGGTCATTAAATGGGCGTACTGACGAGGTCTAACCTCACAACGAGTTTTATCAAGTTTAGACGGCTAGGTTTTGAGCCCCGACACTTTGACCGATTTTCCGTACCTTCCGTAATGCTACGAAAAGTGTGACTTTCGATGCCAGCACCACAGGGTTGGGGCCAGGGTGCCCATTTTCTGGGGCCGTTCATCTAGCATCGTCCCCCGGCCATAAGCCGATTTTGGCCGCGATCCGACCACTTTTTCTTTTTTATGGTTTCGAATGTACACGGAAGAAGCGACCGTCTAAGGGCCGTCGGAGGAATTCTTTCGAATAGCTCGAAAACTATTCGTCCGATTTTGATGGGGTTAGGCTTGTTAGATCGGTCATGAAAAGACCTATATACCTCCTAAAAGTCAGACCTCCAGCACTTCTGGTTCGCGATTACCTACCACCTATATGTAGTGGCTGTACTAGCTGGCCGATCAAAGTGCGGCTCTGTCCTGTGTATCCCCGAGAGTGTATGGATGTCTTCGGGATGCCATGGTCTATCTTGTCTGGTGGTTCTTTTGCCTCGGTTAGCAATGCTAGGTGCACTCTCGAACCTAGCGCGGCCGAACCTGGTTTTGCAACAGACCAAAGCAGGATTTGTTCAGCGCTTTGGCTACTCCATGCCGACAAACCGCACTTTGGCATGGGTTAGAGCTTCTCGTTTGTGTTATTAGGAATCCCCTTCTGCTTTAGCAACGCTGATGGAGGGGTCCAAATCATAGGTATGGAAGGCAGGTTGGCGAGACCGAAAAACCACGTTACGCCAAATACATGTCAGACCTTGGGTTATTGAAGTAGATATGTGGTACGAAAGGGCTTTTGGCAGAATGAGTGCATGTTTGGCCAGAGGAATGTCTGATCTTCGGCAGATGATGGGAAAAGAAGGCGCCAAGTCGCGTTTTAGCCAAAGGAGTGCCAGATCTTTGGTAGATGATGGGCACAGAAGGCGCCAGGTCGCATTTTAGCCAAAGGAGTCCCAGATCTTCGGCAGGTGATGGGAAAAGAAGGTACCTGTTCGCATTTTAGCCGAAGGCATGTATTTATAGTGCCGCCACATGGTAAAGGCTACATGCTTGGCCAAGGCATGAGGCGGCCTTGGCTTTTGAGGCTAAATGCTCACATTTTAGCCAAAGGAGTGCCAGACCTTGGGCAGATGATAGAAAAAGAATTCGCCAACTCGCATTTTAGCCAAAGACATGTACCTAGAGTGCCGTCACGTGGGAAAGGCTCCACGCTCGCCCGAGAGATGAGGCGGCTGTGGCTTTCTAGGTTGAATGCTTGCTTTTTAGCCGAAGGAGTGCCAGAACTACGGCAGGTAATGGGAAGAGAAGGCGTCTGGTCGCATTTTAGCCGACGGCATGTACCTAGAATGCAGCCACGTGGGAAAGGCTCCACACTCGGCCAAGGCATGAGGCAGCCGTGGCTTTTGAGGCTGAATGCTCGCATTTTAGCCGAAGGAGCGCCAGACCTTGGGCAGATGATGGGAAAAGAAGGAGCCAATTCGCATTTTAGCCGAAGGCCATGCCGCAAATGGTCTGGAGACGAAAGTCAATTACGGCCCGAAGACAGGCTGGCAACCAAAGATGTGAATACTTGCACGCAATGCCGCTCCTCGGCGCTGAAGGTATCACTGATTTATCCGCAACCACGCTCTTTGGTGTCGGGGGCTGATAGCAAGGAACATGATGTCGATGGCAACAAATGGCTTGTGGACATGCCCGCTATCACGCAAATGGTCTGGAGACGAGAGTCGATTACGGCCTGAAGGTAGCTGGCAACCAAAGGCGCGAATGCTTGCACGCAATGCCGCTCCTTGGTGCCGAAGGTGTTGAAGACTTATCCGCAACAAAACGCCGTTTGGTGTCGGCTAAGTCCAAGAAGTGATGATGAAAACTTGAGCTGATTGAACTGCTGGGTCCGAAGGCGATGCTGATGAGTGAGAGTGCCAAATGATTCATAGTATGAGGGCATGGATGCTAGCGGCCCAGCCCTACCATAATCTTGCTCCGTCGGTCTTCGGGCCATAGGCGGGTCTTCGGGCCATAGGGTAGCATGCTGAGCAAGCGACAAAACAGAGGTGAGCTCTGATGAGTGAGAGTGCCCGATGATTCAAAGTATGACGGCAAGAACGAAGTGAGGAAAGAGGAAGCCCAGAGAGAAAGAACTAGAACGGGTAATGGTCTGCTTTGCCGGTCGTTGTGTGATGTTCCCTTCGGCAACTGCAAATACTGCTGAGCTTTGATTACCTTGAACGGGGCAAGGCCTCTTATATGCGCCGTCTGCCTATTTTCACAGTTTGTCCAGTAGGCAGATCCTGACACCTTCTGACTTTCCAGCGCTGATAGAGATCGGCCCCTCGTGGTTACGTGGTCTTGACGTGCACTAAATGAAAGTCGGTAGAAGCGAGACGTGGTTTAAAAACAGAAGAAACGAGACTTTGTGATTCCTGACACGTTCAGTGAAAAGCGAGTGACTTGATGGTCCCGACACATTCAGTCTTTCCAGCACCGATACAGATCGGCCCTTCGTGGTTACGTGATCTTGACGTGCACTAAGTGAAAGCAGTCCATATCCTTGGCGGTCTTATTTGGGTGAAACTGGGAGTCCTCATTGCTTCTGCCTCGGTCTTATGGTTTAAATAACGCCCCTGATCAGGTCGCAACCTAACTCTTACGACAGATGTTGTTGTTAATAGTCCAAATGACTCGCGTTCACATACGGAGATGGAGGAAGATTACTTCTCAACACTAAGTTCAGCAACATGCTAACAAACCTATGTCAACTTTAACCATGAAGGTTCAGACCCACACTGGAGGAGAGAGAGAAGGGCTTGGTGAGAGATACAAAGCATTGAAAAGTGGGCTAAAGGAATGCTATTTTCGAACGATAAATGGAGAGATTCAAAACGTGAAAAAAGTTGGCGGCCGAAGGAATGGGGAGAGCAGGTCGGCACGTCAGTAACAAATGGATGTGCTATTCTCCCATGCCAAGAAAACCTGCTGAGATTCGAGGGTTCTGTTTAGCCGTGCAGTCCTGCCGAATCGTTCTCAACAATCTCCGTGTCCTAACTGAAGGAGTACTGGTGTGGCAATGGTTACTGACTTGCTTTATGCAGTCTGAGTGCTCTACGTCTTCTTTGGATGGTTCAGGAGCACGAAGGACTGGTTAGCTGCTACGATGACGGAGTGCGTTTACTTTTTCGGCTAGGGCACACAAAGTCGGCTAGCATCATCGGTGTGTGTTTATGTCTTGTTCGTATGGTTCGGGCACATAACTAGTGGTGCAGGCAGGTCAGGCCAGATTGGGTACTTTAAAGGAAGGAGTCACTGGGTTCGCCTAAATTCCATCTTCTACGTACACTTTGGAACTTGAATTCTCCGGAGGAAAGACAGCACGTCTTTTTATTTATCGCTTGCTGGAACTCCTGGGAACCTCGAAAGCAACGCCAGGGGTTAATACTAGGTTCTTCCCTACCACAGAGGGATAATGCGCTGTGGTTCCAATTACGGCATCGAGCAGTGTCCCGCACACTGCCGAAGGCATGCACTAGGGAAGGACGGCTGTCTCGAGCAGCTGTGTTTCTGACCGCGCTTCGGCACATCGTGCCTGAACCCATAAGTGATGGAATTGAAAGAGTTCTGTAAGATGATTTGGTTCTGTGATACCGTGTGACCGCACGTACGAAGTAAATGAAAGTAAGATGGGCAAGTAGAGCTTGAAAGCTGAATGGAAAGCTGGGTTCTGCGAAAGTGGTGAGGGCAAACCTGGAGAAAAATTCAAAAACCACAAATGTGCTCGGTACGAGAGACACAGCCCATCCTCGTGACCGAAAAGAGCGTGACACAAAAGGACGATATTCAGAAGTTGCTTGAGCCTTACCTGCTGCTTTGTTGATCTTGTTGTGTGACGTCGCCGGAAGGTGTTAGCACTTGGGCGCCGGAGGCATGACATTTCGGGGAACGGTAGCTGTGACGAGCTTAGAGCTTGGAAGCAGCAGTGCTGTGACCTGACTTCGGAGTCTCGGCTCTTGTGCTATAGATCCATGGGCGGGCCTTTGATGCTTTGGCTTCGGCCTTAGAGGTTGGATGTGTCATGCACGGACCACCGGGGAATGCATTTAAGAGACTGGTCTTGTACTGTGGATGGGCATTGACGCCTTGTCAGGGCCTACCGTAATCTTGCTCTGTCGGTCTTTGATTGTCCCGTGATTCTTCGGATGATTCGGGGACACTGGCTGAGTGGCGAGTACGCAAGGGTGGCATCATAGGCATAGCTGATGAGGTTAGAAATGGTGCAGGACTGGACTCACTTGTGTTCCTGGCTGCCCCTCTCACGCTCATAACTGGTTCCAGATGATGTTGGCTGCAGGCCTGTGAGTCTAGAGAGTCCTGCTGAAAGAGTTAGCGGCTTGGCCCTACCGTAAGTTTGCTCCTTTGCTCTTCGGGCTACAGACGGGTACACAAGGGTAGCATGTAGAGCCATGTTTGAGCTTGAGTAGTTGGACGATCCTAACTTGCTTGCTTTGCATGTCTCCATCTTGGATTGGGAGTGCTTGAGTGGTGGACAAAGTGGTTGTTGCTTTTTGTTGTTCCGTGGGATGCGTTGACTGTGGGCAAATGGGTCTGGTGTTGCGCAGCAGAAAGCACTTGAATGTTAGTCACTTGGCCCTACCATAAGCTTGCTCCGTCGGTCTTCGGGCCTTGCACAGGTACACAATGGTAGAATGTTGAACCGTGTTTGAGCTTGAGTAAGTGGACGATCCTAACTCGATTGCCTCGTGCCTCTGTGTCTTGGATTTGGATTGTTCAGCAGCAGGCGAATCGGTTGTGGCTCTGTTCCTCGAGTCTCGGATGCGATGGCTGCGGGTGAGAGACTGGTGATGTGCTGCAGATAGGGCTTGGCGCGGCTTGGTCCTACCGTAAGCTTGCTCCGTTGGTCTTCGTGCTATGGACGGGTACGCAAGGGCAGCATGTTGAGCTGCGTTCGAGCTGAAGTATGCAGACGATCCTAACAATTTCCTCGTGCCTCTGAGTCTTGGGTTTGGAGTATTAATCAGCAGTCGAATCAGTTGTGGCTCGTGTGTTCCAAGAGTTTGGGATGCGTTGGCTGTCGGCGAAATAGTCTGGTGATGTACTGCTGAAAGAGTTTGGTCTGGCTTGGCCCTACCGTAAGCTTCCTCCGTTGGCCTTCGGACTATGGATGAGTACGCAAGGGTAGCATGTTGAGCCGTGTTCGAGCTTGAGTTAGTGGACGATCCTAACTTACTTGCTTTCGTGCCTTTGTGTCTTGGGCTTGGAGTTCATGAGCTGTGGCTGAAATGCGAGGCTTTGTTTCGCTTCGGATGGATATCGTTTGAGTAGTGGAAAAACGTGTTATTGCGTGTGGCTGGTGGCTTTCCGACTTGCTTCGTGGTCTGTGTGTCGCGCGCTCCTTCTCCGGAAGGTTACAGGGTATGCGAGTTGCCAGCAATAAGGCTTGCGGTTATGCTGCTGTAGGAGGCCATTGGTGATTAGTTACCTGGTTGATCCTGCCAGTAGTGATACGCTAGTCTCAGAGATTATGTCCAAGTTCATGCTGAATTGAGGTGAAACCGCGAATGGCTCATTAAATCTGTTACGGTTCCTTAGATCGTACCATCCTACTTGGATGACTGTGGTAATTATAAAGCTAATACATGCCGACCAGCGCCGACCTCCGGCGACGAGCGCATTTATTAGAACAAGACCCATACAGATCCACAAGGGCCCATTCCCATTTGGTGACTGTGGATAACTTGGAGCCGATTGCACAGTCTTAGCACCGGCGACACATCTTTCAAATTTCTGCCTTATCAACTGCCGATGGTAGGTTATGCACCTACCATGGTTTTTACGGGTAACAGGGAATCAGGGTTCGATTCCAGAGGGAGTCTGAGAAACGGCTACCATGTCCAAGGAAGGCAGCAGGCACACAAATTACCCACTCCCGGCTCGGGAGGTAGTTATGAGACGTATTCCAAGTCAGTCCTGGCTGGCCATTCTCTTCGCCTGTGAGATACCGAACATAAAAACGTCGGAGAAATATTGGTTGGCAAGGCTGGTGCCAGCTCTAATAGCGTATATCAGAATTGTTGCGGTTAAAAAGCTCGTAGTTGGATCTTGGCTTCGCGGCGGCTGATCACCTTTGGTTACAGTTGCCGTCCTTGTAGCCTCACGATCAGACTGCTGTGGCAACAACTGGCCCAGCACCCTGTGACGATTTTACTTTGAACAAATTAGAGTGCTCCAAGCAGGTCAGTCCACACCTGCATATCCAAGCATGGAATAATGGGATAGGACCTCGGTTCTATTTTTTGGTTTTCGGAACCTGAGGTAATGATTAATAGGGGCATTCGTACTATGGCGTGAGAGGTGAAACTCTTAAACCGCCGTGGGACGTACTGAAGCGAAAGCGTTTGCCAAGAATGTTTTAAATTATCACGAACGAAAGTTAGAGGTTCGAAGGGGATTACATACCACCCTAGTTCTAACCATAAACGATGCCGACCGGTGATCCACCGGATTACTCCTATGACTCCGTGGGCAGCTTCCAGGAAACCGAGTGTTTGAGTTCCGGAGGAAGTGCTGTACTCCGTGGGCTAGTTTGTATAGCTCTTGCAGTGCGTGTATTCGGTTTCCACTTTGAGAATGACCTGCCCTTTGCCCTTCAGCCCGTGGGTGATGAGTCCTGGACTAATTGTCGTCTTTGCGCCTGGTGTCACCGATTGTGATGTCTTCTGTGATGCATCCTTCTGTATCTGTTTGGCTTCAACCATGCACGTCCCCGGTGCAAAGTCCACGGGTCTTGTGCCCTGGGATGGAAGCAGACAAGTTGCGGAACACGTGTCTGTCATCCCGTGTGCTGTCACCATCTTCTGGGGCCGTCAATCTAACATTATCCCCCGGCCACAAGCTGATTTTAGCTGCGATCCGACCACTTTTAAATTTTTCTGCTTTAGCGACGCTTGTTTCGAGTGTACGCGGGAAAAGCCAACCCTCTCGGGGACCGTCGCGGGTTTCTTTTCGAATAGCGCCACTCACAGAGGTCTCACGGACTTGTGGTTGGGCTTAAAATGTGCGTGGGGACGAGGGCTACTCTGTCACCAAGTTTCATGATGTTTAGACGGCCAGTTTTTGAGCCCCGACAGTTTGACCTATTTACCGTACCTTCCGTAATGCTACGAAAAATGCGACTTTGCATTCCAGCACGACAGGGTTGTGGCCAGGTCGCCCATCTTCTGGGACCGTCCGAATGGCATCGTCCCCCAGGCGCATGCCGATTTTGGCCGTGATCCGAACACTTTAAATTTTTCCTGGGTAACGTTGGTTTCGAGTGTACGTAGGAGAAGCCAACATCCGAGGGGCCGCTCGCGGCTTTTTTAGTAGGTCGCAGGGTTTTTTTTGAATAGCTCGCTCACAGAGATCTCACAGACTTGTGGTTGGGCTTCAAATGTGCGTACGGACGAGAGCTAACCTCCACCGAGTTTCATCAAGTTTACACAGCCAGTTTTTGAGCCCCGACCATTTAACCGCGTGACCCTACCTCTCGCATTGCTATTTTCAAGTGGCGTCGCAGGGTTTTTTTTTCGAATAGCTCGGCTCACAGAGGTCTCACAGACTTCTAGTTGGGCATTTGTTCCACGGCGTGAGAGATGAAATTCTTGGACCGCTGTGGGATGTACCGAAGCAAAAGCGTTTCCCAAGAATGTTTTCATTAATCATGAACGAAAGTTAGAGGTTCGAAGGCTATCAGATACCACCCTATTTCTAACCAGAAACGATGCCGACCAGCGATCCGCCGGATTACTCCTATGGCTCGGTGGGCAGCTTCCGGGAAACCTAAGTGTTTGGGTTCCGGGGGAAGTATGGTAGCAAAGCTGAAACTTAAAGAAATTGACGGAATGGCACCACAAGGAGCTTAATTCAACTCAACACGGGAAAACTCACCCGGCCCGGACACTGGAATGATTAACAGATTGAGAGCTCTTTCTTGATTCAGTGTGTGGTGGTGCATGGCCGTACAGCCACTGACGTGAACTGGCGGTTAATTCCGCACCAAACTGGCGTGACGTTCGCCTTTAACTAGACTCCGGTAGTAGCCGAGGAGACTATGATCGACTTCTTAGAGGGATTTGTGGCATTAAAATTGCATAAAAGAGAGCCAGTACAGGTCTGTGATGCCTTTAGATGTCCAGGTCCGGACGCACACTACAGTGGACGATTCAAACAGTTTCCTGGTCCAAGAGGACTCCGGGAAATCTTAGAATATCGTTCGTGGTTGTGATCGGGGTCTGCAATTCTTCCCGTGAACCTTTCCAGTAGGCACGAGTCAGCATCTTGTGTCGAATATGTTCCTGCCCTTTGTACAGACCGCCCGTCGCTACAACCCATTGATGACTAGTTGAGTACCTCGGACTGATGGGGCTGCGGATGGCCCTCGGGGCATTCCGCTCCGTGTTGAAACGAAGGTGCGAAACTTGTCTTCAATAGGAAGAAAAAGGTCGTAACATGGTTTACGTAGATGAACCTGCAGAAGGATCACTACGGCGTCTCATGTACCGCCATGGGTGTCCTAAGGAAATGATCATCTCTAATGGGTGGAATTCAAACGCAATCAGGAAAATCCATGTTGTCCTACCAGACTGACGAGGTCCCCTTCCTCGTCGTCGTCCGGGACTCAGGACTGGGCTAACCCCGAGGGTACTGGTCTGGCCCATCCTTGTACGGGTCGGCCCTCACAGGGCTGCGGGTCATCATGAAGCTGTATTGATCACTGCAAGGCTGCGGTGGGAATAGCATCCCTTTGGTCTTCTCCGAAAATCCGATACCGGATTGATCCCATTTGGGTGTCTCGGCGGGGTACTTATACCGAGTGTCGTGCTCGGAGAGAGTTCGTGGCTTGTCCATAAACGAAATTTAAAGATGTTCCGCCCCATCAATCCCCATTTGGCGAAAGCACCTGGGGAATGTTGCTGATTTGCCGAAACTGCTGTTGGTTGTGTGCTGCTCTGTGTCTGGGGAACATCCACGTCGAGTGCGAGAATCGGGAAGAGAGAGAGGTAACCCAGGTCCTGCGAATAATGTTGCTCCATCAAGTCTTTGATCGTCCTGTGATTCTCCGGAATTAATCGGGTGCACTGGCTATGCGGCGGGTACGCAATGGGCAGTTTACTGGACTTGCGAAGAAAGAGGTAACCCAGGGCCTGCCAGTAATGTAGTTCTATCAGGTCTTTGATCGCCCCATGATTCTCCAGAATCTCTCGAGCACACTGGCTATGTAGCGGGTACACAATCGGCAGTATACTGGACTTGCAAAGAGAGAGGGGTAACCCAGGGCCTGCTAATAATGTTGCTCTGTCAGGTCTTTGATTGTCCCGTGATTCTCCGGAATCTCTCGGGTGCATTGCAGCGGGTATGCAATCGGCAGTATACTGGACTTGCGAAGATAGAGGGGTAACCCAGGTTCTGCAAATAATGTTGCTCTGTCAGGTCTTTGATCCTCCCGTGATTCTCCAGAATCTCTCGGGCATACTGGCTGTGCGGCGGGTACGCAATCGACAGTATACTGGACTTGCAAACAGAGAGAGGTAACCCAGGGCCTGCCAATAATGTATTTCCGCCAGGTCTTTGATCATCCGGTAATTCTTCGGAATCTCTCGAGCGCACTGGCTATGTATCGGGCACGCAATTGGCACTATACTGGGCTTGTGACGAGAAAGTTCCCGATTCCCTTCGGTGTTTCTGTGACTTGGATGTGGAGTAGTCGTTATTGTGGTTGCTGGTGTCTGTGTCGTAATGTGCATCGGCGATGCGATCGGCCAGGGCAGATGGCAGTGTCATGCAAGTCGTGGGAATTAGTTCTTGTGACTAAACCTGAGAAGTGCAAAACCATAAGGTGTTAGATCCGTCAAACCTGGACGGCGTTTCACCATCCCGCTTCGACTGGGCGGGATGACAGCATGGCATAACTCGGCATTCGTTGGTTTGTTGGTGTGTGCATCATGTCGGTCCTTTGTTTTAAGCTGGTTGAAGCCATTGCACTAGTGGCGATGCTTCCATGATGAATAATTGTTCCGTCACCTTCTGGCTTGGATCTGCTATTCTGATGTGGAGTTAAGCCTTTGGACCGGTGATGACGAAGACTTGGCCGATGAGCACTGTGGCCCCTGTGTTCCAGGTTGGTCGAGCAGTTTGGACTGGTGGTGACGCTTTGGTGGTGAGCGACGGAACCCACTTGCCTTCATGCCGGCAGGTCCCCGCTCCTAAATCGGAGTCGACCCTTCGGACCAACTTGTGAGACTGGTGCAAATGTAAGCTATTCCATCGACGATTCCCCAGTCTTCTTGTGAGGATGGATCCCTTGCCTTAGGTACGACGTTTTGTTCTAAGCTTGTCGAGCTGTTTGGACTAGTGGCTTTGATGGAGATCCGTTCGCCTTTCTAAACCAGCTGTTGGACCGAGTAAGCGAGACGAGTGGTGAGCATTCTCGTCATTTGGCTACACTGTTCTGAACTGGTCGAGCTGTTTGGACTAGTTGGCTTTGGTCGTGGGTTTTGCCGGCGGACTCAACTCCTCAGTCAAACTTGACCGAATTGCGAGACTGGTGATGATCTGTATAAGTCCTCGATGTTGGGCTCGATGTTCTAAACTAAGTTGGAGCTGTTGGGACTAGTGGCTTTGCTTGATGAAGACTGGGACGCCTTTCTAATCTGGGTTGAGCCGTTGGACCAAGTAGCAAAGACTTGGTGGTGTGCACTAGTTCCCCTTGAGGGTGTACTGACTCTGAGCTGCTCTTCTTGCTGCTGAAAGAGTTTGGTCCGGCTTGGCCCTACCATAAGCTTGCTCCGTTGGTCTTCATGCTTTGGACTGGTACGCATGGGTAGCATGTTTAGCCGTGTTCAAACTGGAGTATGCGGACGATTCTAACTTGCTTGTTCCACGTGTCCGTGCCCCGGGTTGAGCTTATTAGGTGACAGCTTAGCGTTTCTAAGTCCGGGATGTGTTGGCTATGGGTGAAAGAGACTGGTGATGTGCTGCTGAAAGAGTTTGGTCCGGCTTGGCCCTACAATAAGCTTGCTCCGTCGGTCTTCATGCTTTGGACTGGCACGCATGGGTAGCATGTTGAGCCGTGTTCGAGCTTGAGTAAGTGGACAATCCTAACTCGATTGCCTCGTGCCTCTGTGTCTTGGGTTTGGATTGGTCCCTGAGCTGGTCGGAGCAGTTGGACTAGTGGTGACGCTTCGGTGGCGAATGGTATGCCATTCCGAACTGGAGTTGAGCCGTTGGACTGGCAGCAAAGACTTGGCGAAGAGCAGCATGACCCTACTGGCTGATATGCCAGAGTTGTGTGCATCTGGGCATTTCTGAGTTCAGGATGTGTTGGCTGTAGGCGAAAGAGTCTGTTGATGTGCTGCTGAAAGAGTTTGGTCCGGCTTAGCCCTACCATAATGTTACTCCGTCGGTCTTCGGGCTGCGGGCGGGCAGGTGCGGGTAGCATGCCGAGCTCTCAGCTTTGAGTAAGAAGACGATCCTGACTCGTTGCCTTGAGCCAGTATGTCTTGGATTAGGAGTGCCTTAGCCACTCTGTGTCTGGGGAACATTGATGTCAAGTGCGAGAATCGGGTGTGAAAGTCTGCGAGGCCGGGGCCTGCCATTTATGTTACTCCGTCAGGGTTTGATCGTCCAGTGATTCTTCGGAATCTCTCGGGCACACGTGCTATACGGCGGGTAGGTTACAGGTAGTATACCGGCAGGGGTCGTAGAGTTCCTACTTTTTAATTATTTCCTACTTTTTTTTCCTAATTCCTTATTTTCCTACTTTTTTCCTGTTTTCTGATGTATAGTTCCCTACTTTTTTCAGCCATGCTTATTTTGTTTGTAAATTTAAGTGCAATTTAATAAAATAACGTATAATATTTGAGTTCAATATGTAAGGCACGAATTTTATTGTCGTACTTGGTCCCTGACCTTTTCTCAACGTAACGATGCGTTCTGCGTGTGCGCGTTGAAAAGCATCACTTCCGGTTTCTTATCCTGCGTGACGGTTTCGTTTACACAAGTCTACCGTCAACGTCCAACATAAATTGTTGGATAAGTGATTAGCCTACTTTTATGTTTCCACTGTTTAAATTTAGTACTAGCTGTTTGTAATTTCGTTTTTCGATACAATGAATGAGTATTAAAAACCTTAACTGTTCTGTGTTACGTCACCATGTGCGTTGGCTTGCTGAACCAGCCCGATGGAATGATTTCGTCACACATTTAGTTATTTCCAGTTTGTAGAGTGTCGACAACGAGCAAATATTCGGAAAGTTAATGAGCTACAATTGTATGTTGCTAATATGTACTGCTAATATGCACTGCTATATGTACCCCCATCTTGTGCACGCTACTGATTTTAATCAGTTCGAAATGAGCTTTCCTACGGCTTAGGCCCTACACTTCAAGACTATCTCAAACGACTTTGGAGTTACGCTATTCAGCAAAAACTAAACTAACATCAAATGTGAAACAGGGATGAAAAAATAGCGTAGTACCAATATATTCTGTTTTTTACTCATTTTTACATCCTCCACTCCCCTCCCCAATGGCTATACTGTTAAAATAATACAGACAGGTTGAGTTTTGCTGAAGAGAATGCTTATATATTTCATGTCTCGGTGGAGATTATTACGATATTGCTTGGCAGGTTGCGTGTAGGCTTTTTTTGAAAACAAATTACAAATCTTTTTAAATATTAAGAAAAAAGTGTAGGCCTACTAAAAAACTCGTGTCTCAAATACGACCAAGTCAGATTTACCTGGTGGTGGTTCGCTGCTCCGTCCCCCTGAAGAAAAAAACTAGATCCATCGCTGTCTAGCTTGAAGAACTACTTTTTACAGCTGGTGCCATGGGATCAAGTTATTAAGGAGAGTTTTGTTAAATTGGCTTAGGTAGCCTAGATTTAGGAATCCTCTTGAAACGAGTAAGCTTTTATCACATTTACTGTTATTAAGCCTGATACTATGCCGGGGGGTTCCTTATTTTTACCTACTTTTTAGTGAAAAATTCCTTATTTTTCCTTATTTATGATTTACAAAATCCCGTATTTCCTACTTTTCCCCACTAAAACCTGCTATGACCCCCTGTACCGGGCTTGTAGTGTGTCAGTGAAGCCAGCCCGGGGCCTGCCAATCATGTTACTCTGTCAGGTCTTTGATCGTCCCGTGATTCTTCGGAATGTCTTGGGCACACTGGCTGTATGGCGGGTAGGTTACAGGTAGTATACTGGGCTTGGACTGTTTAAGTGAAAGAGCAATTCCGGGGCCTGCCAATTATGTTACTCCGTCAGGTCTTTGATTGTCCCGTGATTCTTTGGAATCTCTCAGGTGCCTTGTCTATACGGCAGGTTGGTTACAGGTAGTGTACTGGGCTTGTTGCGAGAAAGAAATTCACGATTCCTTTCGGTGTCTTTGTGACTTGGATTTGGAGTTGCTATTTGCAGGTGTTGGCCTTGTACTGTGCATCGGTGACGCTTTCGGCCAAGTGGCAATGTCGTGCGAGTCGTAGGGGTTAGTTCTCATGACCTGAGTGGCGCAAAACCGTGAGATCTGTCAAACCTGGACGGCACATCACCATCCCGCCCAAGAGGGATGAGAGCACGGCATAACTCGGCATTGGTTGGCTTGTTGATGTGGACGGCGTGTGGGTCTTTTTATCAAAGCTGGTTACAGCCGTTGGACTAGTAGCGATACTTCGGTGATGAGTTGTGGGTCCTCGAATTCGGTCTGGGATCTGCCATCCTGATCTGGAATGGAGCCATTGGACCGGTAACTAAAGACTTGGTTGATGAGCACTGTAGTCTCCATGTTCTAGGCTGGTCGAGCTGTTTGGACTGGTGGCGACGCGTTGGTGGTAAGCGATGGATCCCCCTTGCATTCTTGCCGGCAGATCCTCATTCTAAACCGGAGTCGACCCTTCGGACCGAGTTGCGAGACTGGTACAAACGTATGCTGTCCCATCGACGATCCCCCATTCTTCTTGTGAGGATGGATGCTTTACCTTTATGTACAACGTTTTGTTATAAGCTTGTCGAGCTGTTTGGACTAGTGGCTTTGGTGGAGATCGGCACGCCTTTTGAAACCGGCCATTGGACCGAATAAGCAAGACGAGTGGTGAGCACTCTCGTCCTTTGGGTACACTGTTCTGAACTGGTCGAGCTGTTTAGACTAGTGGCTTTGGTTGTGGGTCTTGCCGGCGGACTCCACTCCTCAGTCAAACTTGACCGAATTGCGAGACTGGTGATGATTTGTGTAAGTCCTCGATGTTGGGCTCGATGTTCTAAACTAGGTTGAAGCTGTTGGGACTAGTGGCTTTGCTTGGTGAAAACTGGGACGCCTTTCTAATCTGGGTTGAGCCGTTGGACCAAGTAGCAAAGACTTGGTGGTGAGCACTAGTTCCCCTTGAGGGTGTACTGACTCTGAGCTGCCATTCTTGCGCTCAGAACTGATTCAAGATGATGTTGGCTGCAGGCCTGTGAGTCTGCTGAGTCCTACTGAAAGTGTTAAGCTTGCTCCGTTGGTCTTCGGGCTATGGACAGATACGCAAGGATAGCATGTCGGGCCGTGTTTGAGCTCGAGTAGGTGGACGATCCTAACTTGCTTGCTTTGCATGTCTCTGTCTTGGATTGGGAATGCTTGAGCGGAGGTCGAAGTGGTTGTCGCTTTTTTGTAGTTCCCTGGGATGCGTTGACTGTGGGCAAACGGATCTGGTTATGCGCTGGCAGAAAGTGCTTGAAGGTTAATAGCTTGGTCCTACCGTAAGCTTTCTAAGTCGGTCTTCTGGTTATGGACGGGTACGCAAGGGTAGCATGTTGAGTCGTGTTCAAACTGGAGTATGCGGACGATTCTAACTTGCTTGTTCCACGTGTCCGTGCCCTGGGTTGAGCTTATTAGGTGATAGCTTAGCGTTTCTAAGTCCGGGATGTGTTGGCTATGGGTGAAAGAGACTGGTGATGTGCTGCTGAAAGAGTTTGGTCCGGCTTGGCCCTACCATAAGCTTGCTTCGTCGGTCTTCATGCTATGGACTGGTATGCATGGGTAGCATGTTGAGCCGTGTTCGAGCTTGAGTAAGTGGACAATCCTAACTCGATTGCCTCGTGCCTCTGTGCCTTGGATTTGGATTGGTCCCTGAGCTGGTCGGAGAAGTTGGACTAGTGGTGACGCTTCGGTGGCGAATGGTATGCCATTCCGTATTGGAGTTGAGCCGTTGGACTGGCAGCAAAGACTTGGCGACGATTAGCATGACCCTACTGGCTGATATGCCAGAGTTGTGTACGTCTGGGCATTTCTGAATTCAGGATGTGTTGGCTGTAGGCGAAAGAGTCTGTTGATGTGCTGCTGAAAGAGTTTGGTCCGGCTTAGCCCTACCATAATGTTACTCCGTCGGTCTTCAGGCTGCGGGCGGGAAGGTAAGGGTAGCATGCAGAGCTCTCAGCTTTGAGTAAGAAGACGATCCTGACTCGTTGCCTCGAGCCTCTGTGTCTTGGATTAGGAGTGCCTTAGCCACTCTGTGTCTGGGGAACATTCATGTCGAGTGCGAGAATCGGGTGTGAAAGTCTGCGAGGCCGGGGCCTGCCATTTATGTTACTCCGTCAGGCACTGCTATATGTACCCCCATCTTGTGCACGCTACTGATTTTAACCAGTTCGAAATGAGCTTTCCTACGGCTTAGGCCCTTCACTTCAAGACTATCTCAAATGACTTTGGAGTTACGCTATTCAGCAAAAACTAAACTAACATCAAATGTGAGACAGGAATGAAAAAATAGCCTAGTACCGATATATTCTGTTTTTTACTCATTTTTACATCCTCCACTCCCCTCCCCAATGCCTATACTGTTAAAATAATACAGACAGGTTGAGTTTTGCTGAAGAGAATGCTTATATATTTCATATCTCGGTGGAGATTATTACGATATTGCTTGGCAGGTTGCGTGTAGGCTTTTTTTGAAAACAAATTACAAATCTTTTTAAATATTAAGAAAAAAGTGTAGGCATACTAAAAAACTCGTGTCTCAAATACGACCATGTCAGATTTGCCTGGTGGTGGTTCGCTGCTCCCTCTCCCCTGAAGAAAAAAACTAGATTCATCGCTGTCTAGCTTGAAGAGCTACTTTTTACAGCTGGTGCCATGGGATCAAGTTATTAAGGAGAGTTTTGTTAAATTGGCTTTGGTAGCCTAGATTTAAGAATCCTCTTGAAACGAGTAAGCTTTTATCACATTTACTGTTATTAAGCCTGATACTATGCCGAGGGGTTCCTTATTTTTACCTACTTTTTAGTGAAAAATTCTCTATTTTTCCCTATTTATGATTTACAAAATCCCGTATTTCCTTCTTTTCCCCACTAAAACCCGCTATGACCCCTGTACCGGGCTTGTAGTGTGTCAGTGAAGCCAGCCCGGGGCCTGCCAATCATGTTACTCTGTCAGGTCTTTGATCGTCCCTTGATTCTTCGGAATCTCTTGGGCACACTGGCTGCATGGCGGGTAGGTTACAGGTAGTATACTGGGCTTGGACTGTATAAGTGAAAGAGCAAACCCGGGGCCTGCCAATTATGTTACTCCGTCAAGTCTTTGATTGTCACATGATTCTTTGGAATCTGTCAGGTGCACTGTCTATACGGCAGGTTGGTTACAGGTAGTGTACCGGGCTTGTTGCGAGAAAGAAATTCACGATTCCCTTCGGTGTCTCTGTGACTTGGATGTGGAGTTGCTATTTGCAGGTGTTGGTCTTGTACTGTGCATCGGTGACGCTATCGGCCAAGTGGCAATGTCGTGCGAGTCGTAGGGATTAGTTCTCGTGACCTGAGTGGCGCAAAACTGTGAGATCTGTCAAACCTGGACGGCGCATCACCATCCCGTCCAAGAGGGATGAGAGCACGGCATAACTCGGCATTGGTTGGCTTGTTGATGGACGGCATGTGGGTCCTTTTCTCAAAGCTGGTTACAGCCGTTGGACTAGTAGCGATACTTCGGTGATGAGTTGTGGGTCCTTGAATTCGGTCTTGGATCTGCCATCCTGATCTGGAATGGAGCCATTGGACCGGTAACTAAAGACTTGGTTGATGAGCACTATAGTCCCCATGTTCTAGGCTGGTCGAGCTGTTTGGACTGGTGGCGACGCGTTGGTGGTAAGCGATGGATCCCCCTTGCCTTCATACCGGCAGATCCCCATTCTAAACCGGAGTCGACCCTTCGGACCAAGTTGCGAGACTGGTACAAATGTAAGCTGTCCTATCGACGATCCCCCATTCTTCTTGTGAGGATGGATCCCTTACCTTTATGTACGACATCTTGTTATAAGCTTGTCGAGCTGTTTGGACTAGTGGCTTTGGTGGAGATCGGCACGCCTCTCGAAACCGGCCGTTGGACCGAGTAAGCAAGACGAGTGGTGAGCACTCTCGTACTTTGGGTACACTTTTCTGAACTGGTCGAGCTGTTTAGACTAGTGGCTTTGGTTGTGGGTCTTGCCGGTGGACCCCACTCCTCAGTCAAACTTGACCGAATTGTGAGACTGGTGATGATCTGTGTAAGTCCTCGATGTTGGGCTCGATGTTCTAAACTAGGTTGGAGATGTTGGAACTAGTGGCCTTGCTTGGTGAAGAGTGGAACGTCTTTCTAAACTGGGTTTAGCTGTTGGACCGAGTAGCAAAGACTTGGCGGTGAGCACTCGTTCCCGTAGAGGGTGTGCTGTCTCTGAGCCGGTCGGAGTAGTTGGACTAGCAGCTACGCTTCGGTGGTGAGTGGTACGCCATTCCGAACTGGAGTTGAGCCGTTGGACCGGCAGCAAAGACTTGGCGACGAGCAGCCTGGCCTCGCCTTCGGACTTGGAAGGTTCTAAGCTGTTTGAGCCATTTGGACTGGTGGCAACGCTCTGGCAGTGAGCTGTGGGTTCGTCCTGTGGCACATCTCCAGAGCGCTGCCAGACCTAGTAGCGATAGTGGAGCAGAGCCCTTTAAGCTCGGAGAGGTAGTAGCTGCAGTCTCGTGGTACTGATCGGAGTAGTTGGACTAGTGGCTTCGTTTCGGTGACGAGTAGGATGCTATTCTGAACTAGAGCTGAGATATTTGTCCTGCAGCAAAGACTGGTTGGAACGTTGAAGGGCAGTCGTTTCTGGCGCTGCCCGTGCTAGAATAAAGTAGGTGTTTGACGAGACATTCATGAACTAGCTGTCTGATGAGGTGGCTAGGTGTCGAACATTGGTACGGTCGTGTTATTCGACGAGTTCCGTCAAGGTTGGATGGTTTGAAAAGTATAGTGATCCATTAACCTTTTTTCATTACCCCATATGGTGACGGTTAACATCGCAATACCTGGAGAATTTGGCTAAAGTCCCACCCAAAGAAAACCCTATACCCCGTCGTCACCTGAGACCTGGCATTCATCGCGGTTTCAGACTCGGGTTGAGTCCCTGAAGCCACGACGAATACCGTGTCCAGCGATAGTGTGGTTTGGGGCTTTTAGTCTTTTCCTGAAAAGTCAAAGTCACAGTTAGGCAAAGGGTAAACATAATTCTGGTCAAAGGTTACAAGGTTTATTCGGCTTTGGCTGTACAAAGCTATACAAGTTTAATGAAAATTCTCCCTAATAATCGAGATCCAGGCGATCTTGATGCAGCTGCCAATAAATTCCTCCACCGTGCCTTCTTCTCAAGCTTACGTCCGTGCACACGTTTGTGAGACAAGTGGTGCACCACCAGATGGTCTCGTGCCATTCCTTTCTGTACTTTCTGCACACCTTGCATCTACGGCTCCTCGTACTCTTTTCGTGGCGATGACTGGTACCGAAGACAGCTGGAAGTCTTATGCGGCGTGTGTTGCGTACTCGATTGATGAGGAGGTTGGCCAGTGATCTTTGGTAAGTCAGCTGCTAGCGTTTGCCGGCCTTTTCGAGGTCGCAGACCATGACCATATTGAGCCTGGCGCTGACGAGAATCTGGTTGAGTTTTTGGAAGAAGAGGTAGCAGTGCCATCTTATCGACCTCCTGCCGACGTAGAACGAGGAGATGAGGTGATTGACCATGTCCACGCCATTCATGCACTCCGTGTAAGTGGAGGCTGCCGGTGGGCAAGCGACCAGGTATTTCTGGCCCCCGATGAGTTGTCCGACGGTACATTTTTCGGCCAAGGGATCGACGTGGATGGTGAGTAGAGGGACAGCCTTGGTGTCACACCAGATGCTCAGCTGTAGCCAGCTGCTCTGACGCAGGATACTGTTGCCACCTTCGTGCTCCTTCTTGGATTTGCGCAACTCCACCATGAACTCGTATGGCATTCCGGCGGCACTGGCATACAGGCTCCCACATGTGAAAGTTCCTAGCTTGGCGTAGAGGACCTGAAACAGCAGTGCCGAAGTGAAGCGATTGTCGCAGACAATGGTGTAACCCTTGTTGAGGTAGTAGCGTGCGGTGTAGATCGTTGTGTGAGCCATCTTGTTGTTCTCTAGTTCCTTGGAGGGGTCTTGGGTGGGGTCAATGGCCATTTTTCCAATGTGTCTCGTTATTGAGGATGTAACTGTCAAACGGGTCACAGAGAGTGAAGTGTTCAAAGCTTCTTGGGCTTCTTGTGATGGGCTTCTTTGGCTGGTATACCTTGATCTTGGATCTCCCAGTGTATGCAGTCATGGACTTGTCTATGCAGAGAACTGCCTTAGGGTCATGCACTTGCGAAATGCCAGGTTGATAGCCTCCATCATCGATCGCACCTTCATTATTGCGTCCATGTCCTCCTTGGCCTTCTGTTCTTCATGGCTTGCCTGGTCGTGGGCGATGCAGTCTGGAGATCGGAACCGGTGAGAGACGGTTCTTCGGACAGCTGGTAGTTGTTCCAAATTGATTGAACCTTGTTCTGGTCATGGTCGATCTGATGGAGTGGTTTCCCAGGTCTGGGGACGTGGATGAATACTGCGCTATCTCCGGCAAGTCGTTGTAGCCCATGATTACCAGTATTCCGATGAAAGCCAGAAACTCGTCTTTCGTCATTGGCACCCACATGGGAGTGGGATGTGGTTTTTTCTGTTTCGGCGATGTTTAGCAGGCTTGCGTGGTTGTCGTTACTGCTGAGTTGGAGTTGGAAGTGGCCTCTGTTTGTTCCCCTGGCTCAGGGACTTGCGAATAGACGACCGTTGATGGTGTCTCCTTGGCAGCTGGCTCTTGGCTAGAGTTGGAAGCGAACCTTGCTTCTGCCCTTTGGATTTGGCCGACTGGATCGGCGACGTTGACGACGAGGACTCTGACTGGCTCCTGAGTGTCTTTTCCACCTCTGCACACATCTGCTCTAGCACCAACCATCCTGTGCTCGGATCTTCGGGGGGGTTCTGTGCTCGGGTCTTCTGGTGTACTGGTGGAGCGCTTGGCTGAGACTGTTGTTGGCTGACATATTGGGTTATCCTGGCGTGGCGCATCTTCTGGAGGTGGACATTTCGAGGAGGCAATAATCGTTTCCTTTTTGGCACGGGAGTGGCTCGGGGAACATCGGTGGTGGGTCTGGTATTGGGAACATATTACTTCTGTAGATCTTGTCGTACAGTACGACTCGGCAACTTCGTTTCATGGATACTAGTTTATTCGGTTCCAGTGACGGTGGCAGTGATTATGGGGGTGATGACTCGACTACGTTGGTTGTCGTTGTGGTGTCTCTTTCGTCGTCCGACGACGACGAAACGATGCAGATTACCTCTTCGGATTTTTTACAATGACTTATGAATCTACCTGAAAGATCCCGAGGGGATGAGAACGAGTCCTCTTTTGGTTCGTCTCATAAAGGGCAGCGGCTGCGATGTTGCGACTTTGGCTTTTTGGCTTACGATTTCGGCTGGACCATAGTTCTCCGGTCAATGAGAACTCCTCTGCTGGTGTGAGACGACATAGTAGGACCGACCAACTGGGCTCATATGTGGACGACGTTGCTTCTGATGATTGCAGTGTCGGACAACGTGGCATTGGCATGGGAGTAGTAGGCAAGGTTTCTGTTAGGGTGGAGGTCGTGGTGGGCTGTCTGGCCTTGTTTCTTCCTCCTCACTACTGGACGTCGTAAGGTAGGCGTCGGCATCGTCCTCTGAGTTCGTCATCTAACTCATTCTCATCGTTGACTGTTTCTCGGCTGCTGCCGTCATAGTAGTCCTCATTTCCTCGCAGTAATATGGGTACTCCGATTCGTCCTCCTCCCTGGCCACATCTGATTCTGGCATCGGTGACTGTGCTTGGCTTGACCCGGCTGCTTCTTCCATGTGGACGTCTGGTTGTGGTATTCCCAGCTGTGGTTCATTCGGAATTCCAGTGAGTGGCAAAGACTGGCAGTAAGTGATGCGGGGTGGTGATGGACGTTGTGGTAGCCGTGGCGGAACCAATGACTCGACTGTTGTGTTGGCCACGGCGATATTGTCCTCCACGGCCGATGGCTTCCCATGAGTCGAAGTCCCTGCATTGTCTTTTGATCCTGATGTGTTGGCTGACGTGACGTTCCGTTTGCTGCGTTTGGCATTGCTGGCCCTGTCTTCCATGAATTGGTTGGTCCTCCTTACGATGAAATCTGCGGTCTCCCCAAATAATTCCATGCAAAATCCAACTCCGTGCTTTTCTTGTTGCATCTGCCAATGTAGCCCATAGGAGGTCTGCAGAAACCTTTCTTGTCCTGGTACTCGCTCAGCTCTTCCGTCCAGATCCGATGAAGTTGCCACCGAGACTTGCCGGCCCTAGACTTCTTTACTAGGGGGTAGATGGGAAAGTCGTCCATCGGTGCTGCTGCAGCCATCATCCTGTCTGCCCGCTTCTGTTCGAAAAAATGATTCGCATGCGGCGGGTAGGCCGTTATATACGGCTACGCGTGACCACTGCACATCGCTTCTGCTCAAATGTATGCAAAATCGTGAAGTAGTTGTCACATGACGCAAGCTTGTGCTATATTGTGCAACACCCACGGGACCCGCATCTGGGTGCGGGATAGCAGGATGTGATTGCACCACGCGGAAACAGCAACCGGTCATGAAGGGCAATGGGCCGGAGGTTGCCAGACACTGCAACTGATCATCAATTGTGTGGCTTTCGATAAAGCCGCGTGCCATTGTTGCGAACATGGTGTTTGGCATCGGAAATTTGGTGGACTAGCCCACGCCTTGCTACCTGACATGCGGGTTCGATACCAAAAAACCAAACAAGGCAGGACTCAACATGAGAAAGGAGTGGCAGGGTGATTGTGGGATGGAGTATGGAATTTCGGAGGGAAAAGCTGATCATGGACATGTTACATGGATCCCAGTTTGCTGGACGTTCCCGAAACAGTGTCGAAGAATGAGTAGGCTTGCATGGACTGGAGGTTTAGGTGTAGCGGTTCCGTCTGTGAAGCTGTGTTGTAGCCAGAAACTCCTGTCTGTTCCTTCCAGCACTGTGTGTGATTTTTTTGCCATCTCAGTTGCACTCGATACTGTCCTGGACAATGATATCCGGTCAGTGAATACCATCACGGACACACAGACGTCAATTGCAGCTCTCCGTCGCGCAGTTGTGACTATGGACTTCACTGACCCAGTTCTCTATGAAGTTTTTCACAGGCTGTTCATTGTGTCCCGCCACGGTCAAGTCAGGCTCTCATGGGTCAAGGGCAATGAACAAATGGATGGGCTGGCTAGGGCTGACACCCAGGATGTGATTCCATCTTCCTAGTTGCTTTTCCAGCAATGCAGCGGCGGCAGTTACGTGCCTGGCTGTGTTCTGAGTGGGATAGGGAGTGGTCTGTGATTACCACTGGTCGTTTCCTGCGTGCACTACAAGCGAGCTGTCCTTCATCATTCCCCTTTGATATCCTCCCCATCGCAACAACGAGAACTCTCTCGAGGCTCCATACGAGTCATTCCCTCCTCGCCGTGCACCATCACAGGATAGGATGGGCAGCTTCTGCATTGTGTCCCCGTTGCGGCCAGTCATATCAGACACCAGAACATTTTCTACTAGACTGTCTGGCTCTACACTATCAATGAGTGAGCATGGTAAGGTGCATTCGCCCGACGGTGCAACCGGCTATGCGCAGTTTGTTCTCCTTTGAATCGCCTGATGGTTTGTTGTCTAGGCTGTGAGTGGTGGCTACCTATGTCAGGGGCTCGGCATTCAAGTGTAGTTAGGTTCTCCCTCTCCTCTGCTTTCCGCCCCTCCTCTCTGGTGATTCGGTTGTCGGCATGCAGTTGGTGGGCGTGTGTGTATTCGTACTTCATATGGATGGTCATGTGTAGATAGTGTTGTTGTTTTGCTGATGCCAGTCAATTCGGATGTCATTTAAGGGATTCATGCACGTAGACTGGTTTGATGTATTAGTTGTACTTGCAATTGTTGTTGTTGTATTGTTTGCTGTAGGCAATGACTACGGGTTGCGCCCCCAATAAAACATTCATTCATTCATTCATTCATTCATTCATTCATTCATTCATTCCCTACTAGTAAGGCAAATGAGTATATTAGAAAGCAAAACGAGCTCGTTTTATGCTTATGGTAAGGTTTAACAGAACAGAAGTCAAAACAGCAAAGCGACACAAATAAACTTTACTTTAAGGTTCCAGATACTGCAGTGTTGCTACAGCTACTGCTGTATTCAATTGATTTTACTCTTTTTACTTTTGTACACGGTAGCTAAGTTAATAATTGGTGAACTTTTCTTAGCTAAACAACATCGCTGGAAATTGTTTAAAAACTAATCGTTTTCTATGCTTAGCACAGCTCTACAGGCTTGATAGGTAATTCCGGGTTCGTGAGAGTCTTTGAAATCCAGGAAATGTCCTTGAAAGTAATAATGAAATTCCACGCCTGGAAAAATTCTTGAAAAATACTACATGTATCATTAGTAGGGTGATCAGCAGAAAGTAGACGCCGTGACTGAAGAACACTGAAAAAATTTATCCAAGAAAGTAGTCGTATTGAGTGTGTAGCCTTAGATTATTCTTCCTTGTTTGGGAATGAATAGTTTTGAAATTTGGGCTCAGGCTTTAATTGTGTTTACGTGTGTAATGGTTGGATACAGCAGTAAGGTTTCACGTGGACTAAACAGCGAAGCAGCACTGCCGTATCTGGAACTTTACAGGGAAGTTGATTTGTGTCCTTTTGCCTTTTTTATCTTCGTCCAGTTACACATTACAATAGGCATCAAACAAGCTCTTTTTGTTTTCTAATTCGTGCTACTTTGGCATACCATGTTGTTTATTACCTTGTTTTAATGTTTTTTATCTTTATCAATTACAGTTTGCACAAACCAATATAGAAACAAATCCTTTAATATTCATTCTACGTCTTGCAGCTGGCAGTTACTATTTGTCATTGATGTAAATTACCTATGTTTAAAACAACGTAAAACAATTAATCTGGTAGTTTAGAGCTGCATAACCCCCGAACCACCTAATCAATTAGAAAAGGCCTTATGGAAAAGGCACATATACAGAGCAATACCTGTAAAATGAGCTAAGAACCAGCTTTCTAGGACAAATAGTTAGATCTTCAGAGAGCGTAGCAGAAATGTGTCATGCCAAGAAGTACAAGAAGCCAAAAATGAAAATAACGATTCCAGCTCAAGTCCAGATCTCCGATGTGTCAAATCGGAAATTAATTAAAGTTGGTGCACGTGTTGGCCAAGTCCCACAAAGCTCATATACCAAATTTCAGAAGAAAAGGTTGAAAGACGACGGAGAAATAAGCATCGAAATTTCGGCTGGCTTTAACATGGAAGACTGAGGTCAAACTTTACTAATAGATGACTGATGGTCTCACTTCGCAAAACTAAAAAAAAAATATTATCTTCGTTCGTATTCAATATTTATCGACCAAATTTAGCCAGATAGTGGATAACTGGGCAGTGGCTAAAATAAGATAACACAAAAAAAAAACGAAGAAAGAAGTGATATCTAAAACAAAACCCACAAGGATGAAAAAACCAGCCAAGTTTAAGCCAATCAAAGTACTGATATCAGAGCCTAAATGGCTGCCACAAGTTCCTACAGTAGTAGCCAAGCTAATCCAACCGACTATTACCTCACACGGTAAATCAAAAACTTGACCAGTGCTACCGACAGCAGCAATGGTCAGATTTTTGATTTAACCTTTGTTCTAATACTCGGTGAGGTTAGCTTGGCAACTAATATAGCAACTTGGTGGCAGCCATTTTGGCTTTGATATTACTACTTTGATTAGCTGAAACGTGGTAAATTCTTTCACCCTCGTGGGTTTTGTTTTAGATTTAAAACTTACGACAACAATATAAACTTGTGACGATGTATGAAAACGTCTTTATAAAAACTTAAACACGAATGCACATAATAGCACATAAGCCTAAAGTCATGTCAGTCAATTCATGTAACTTTTCCTCATGGAGAGTAGATTACAAAGTGCTTTGAAAATCGTTAGCTTTCTGATGATTATGTGTAATGATGTCCATGCATTTTAACTAATACATAGCGAATCTTCATAGGTTATGTGCTAACTTTAAATGGTTAAAATGATATCTTTAATTTTAAAACAGCACTTCTTGCGCAGTAGTGTTTTTATCATTTCATAAAAATTATGCTAAGCTCCCTACAGCAACACATTTTTCTTAAATATCCGGATTTCTTGGTATTATTTGTGGGTATCAAACTGGAGCTAATTCCTACCAGCGACGCATCACCTACGACCTAATTGGCAAGGCAGGGTCATAATGCATATCAGCGTTTGCCTTCAGAAAATTCTTCCTGGTCTCTGCCACAGCTTTCGAACAGTCGGTAGTCCCATAGGACAGCAGCCTATTTTTAGCGGAGCTAAAAAAGCAGCTAGGTCAGGAACAAACATACAATACTGATTTATAAATCCTAAATAAAATTTCAATTCTTGACTGTTTGAGGGATCAAGGGCTAACTTAATAGCGTTTAGCACTTCAGGATGATTCGAAACCCAAGTAAATAACCCAAGTATTTTATGCCAAACAGTTTAAATTTACTCGTAGGCTTTTTGACCTTGACTCCATTTTCCTGCAGAGCCTGCAAGATGCCTAAAAGAGTTTTATCAAACCCTTTACCCTTGCCTGCTGCAACAATATCATCCACAAATGATTTTGACAGCAGGATATTCTTTGGGGGGGGGGGTCAAGTTCACTTGGTTTTTGAAAAATTCTGGACTGCTTGGAAGTCCAAAGTTTTTTGCCACTGAAACAAACCCTTACAAGTGTTAATTGTAGACGGTGCTTTAGAAGCCTCGTTCAGCTCAATCTGAAGATCAATAATTGAAAAGGTGTCACGTCCCCACCAATTTGCTGAGCAAATCGTCAGCTACTGGATGGTACTCTATTTCTAACTGTGGATTTACAGTGCCAGAGTAGTCACCTTCAATCCGATACTACCATCAGTTTTAAAAACTAGCACAGTGGAAGTTGCCCAAGCGCAACAATTTACTGGCTATAGAATACCTTCCTTTACTAGAATGTGTAATTCTGCTTAGACTTTCCCTGTAATGGCGAGAGGTTCAGATTGGGGCTTACAGTACTTTGATGCTGCATCAGGCTTCAACTTAATTTGAGCTTTAAAATTCTTGAAAGTCCTCAATCCAGGTTAAAATAAATCGGAGAAAAGTTTCAAAATGTCAGTTTCCTAAATAACATTAACTGGGCTGTGTTTGATAGTTTTTATTTCAGTATTAGCAGCGACAACAATTTTTTCTAAAAAAGTGTTTGACACCTTCGTCTAAAGCCTCTAGCCATAATTTACTCATAACTAGTTTATTATCACCAGGATAAATTATGGATATAAACTTTGCTGTTTTTACATAAATGGCCACAGTTAGTTCACATTCTTCCACCTGCTTTGCAATTCTCTGTCCAAAGAACGAAGGTGTATTCCCGCCGGTTCTAAGGGTACAGCTGCAAAACAGTTGCGATACCATTTTTAAGGCAAAAGAGTCAGGTCTAAGCCGCAACCCACTGCTAACATTAGTCTGTGCCCATTAATTTCAGGGCTTAAATTCTAACTATCAGATTTAACTATGGTGAAAGTCCCTGTACTGATTGGAGTTAACGTTTTAATTTAAAGTTCAGAGCCTGGCTCTGCTCATAATTGTGAAATCGTCTTGCTGGGTTTCAGAACTGCTAGATTCCCCCACCATGTAGGATCTTTTGATGTATGTGTAACCTTTATTCTTACTCTTGCCACGCCCCTTTTTAACAAAGGGTTTTGTAACGCTGTCTCTTTTGCTCCTTTTTACCACGGCACGCCCTGGAAAGATGTCCGACTTTTTTACAAGCTGAGCAAGTATGCTCCAGATATTTACTAGAGGTTTAAAAGTGGCTTAAGTACCAACAACAGTAGCCAGATTCATTATTAGACCTTTTGGCCTACTGGTCATGACCTTGTGAGCGGTCGCACCCTAGAACTGTGAGACATTTTTATCGGTCAATTCCTGGGCCAAAGCCAATGTCACAGCACGGTTAAAATTCACTTTGTCCGAATCCTGTGCGAGAAGCTGCTTCTGTATTTCAGAGGACTGCAATCCGGCCATAAACCTGTCTCTTCAGCATCACATCCAGATCCGTACCATTGCTAAGCTGTAATTGTGATGTTAACCTTTTTAGTTCAGCGGCATAGCTAGCTATAGATTCAGAACTCGTTCACACAAGTAATTACTTTTTCGGCACAGGATAGCTTCTAGCAATTTTTTAATATCAACTAATAATTTACTGATTGGTGCGTCTGGTGCACATAAATTGTGAAGCAAAGCATAGGCTTTTGGACTTATGTTCATAAGCAATATTCCCACTTATTTGTCCTCAGGGATATCGTATGTAGTGACATTTATAACGACTCTATCGTAGTAAAAATTCCAAGGTTCAACTTTGGGATCAAATTCGCGAAGCCTCTTGTTTATTATATTACCACTTGAGGAGACCGGAGTGGGGGTGAACCTGATTTCCACTCGTTCCTGGCGGATTGATTTCCACCAACAGGAAGCTTCTTATTTCCAGTATTAACAGTTTGAAGCATAACAATGTCGTCACTAGTGTCCTCCAAATTACTGTTTTCTAATAATATTGGTTCTCTTAACTCGAGAGGCTTATTAAAAGTTGCACTCAATGTATAGCTTATTTTCTGTGTGGGTTGCAGTTGAAATCAACTTCTTCCTACTGCTCATGCACTTGGCAGCAGAAGAAAGAAAGTTTAAACTGGTTTCAAGATAAATTCTCAATGGAATTCCCTTTTAACCCACTTTAATCAACTTTAATTATTTGTAATTTTACCACTTGCCAAATCTCTACAAATTATTTGCCTCAATTTTACAAAATCACAGTTTTATCACCTTGCAAATAGTTATCTGCAAATCATTATGCAATTGCCCAGAAAAAAATTACAATTTTATGATAATGGTCGCACCTATTATACTGTTACCTTTTTTAATTGCTTATAATTGCTTAATTTACAGAACTCTTAATAATTATTCAATTATATAAGTTTTACCACTGTAATTTGGATTTTAAACAGTTTTTATCTACAATGCACATTAAAATATTACTTGGCATTCAAGATAATAGCAAAATATTACTTGGGCAGCTATGACACTCCCAACTTTCTGCACTAATGAAAATAGCTAAATTAAACCTTTAACTTTGAGTTTTTCCTACCAACTGGTCCCCACAATAGCATTACTCTTATTCTCACAAAGACCTGGGACATTGTCAGAATCTGTTAATCTATTTGAATGGCTTAAAATTGTGCGATTTCCCTGAAAAAAAAGTGTTACAACATTTCTTCAGTTTCCACTAAATAGCAAGCTTTTAAAATACTACATGGATCACACTTTGACCGTTCACTAAGCCCGAGATCATACTGACAATTAGTTGAATATGTTCATTTTAAACTTAACATAACCTCACCACTTGATGGTTACCAATAGTTTTATCGCTAAAACTATTATTTTTATGGGTTTGAACTCAAAGGCTTATTACAATTTGTACCATTGTAGGTAATTTCATTTACTATTTACTTATAACTTGTAAACTTGTACCTTGATAAATTGTTTATGCGTTATACAATTTATAAATTATAGCTTTGCAGTTAACCAATTACAAACTCCAATAATGTTGTACATTTTGTTAATTTTTACATTTAAATAGACCTTTTTAAACTCATCAATTTCTTTCTTTTAACAATAATTGTGCAAATTACAAGCTTTTTTCTGTTAAGCTATAAACCATGTAATCACAAAATGATATTTTAAAACCTGTCAATTTTTTTGTTTGGGTAATAATTGTACCAATCAAAAGATTATTGTAATGTTAAACCTTAATTGTAACATTAAATCTTTTCTATTTCCCCTCTTATGCTCCTACTGCTCTCATAGCCTATTCCAAACTAATGCACACTTCTACCATGGTGCATATACAATAGAATTAAATTAATAATCTTACTTCAGCAATGGTAGGCAGCTAAAACAACTTTAAGCAACCCCTATCGTTCTGCATACCATGCCTTACGACAGCCACATCAAAATGCTCTTGCGGAGTAAATTTCTAGTTTGAATATTCGTCGTTAGTTAGGAGTCCTTTGACGACTACTACCCAAGGACCAGAAATATCTGTATGTTTCTGTGTGAACATGACGTAATGTCCCTTGATTCCCAGCAGGTAGAATCCTTGGTCCAAAATTTCGCATCAAGAACTGCATACAAGGAGGTGGCTATTATCCCTAAAGAAAATTTAACACAAACGCCACTGGAAGTCTTCTGTACAATTGATTCGCTCGCTAGTAGCCTATAGGTTTTCAATTCAGAACTAGAGTTTTTTTCTTTATTAGTTATTGTACAATTGAACTAAGCCCTGCTCCTCATGCCCATTGCAGTGTTAGCTAAGGTCAAAGCTAAGCTATCATTTCGGTGATATGATCCCCTTCCAGAAATGTGTGGTTCCAATATGCACAAGGGTTTGAGTGACACAGAAAGCAGCATTTGTCTTAACCAATACTGCCTTATATAGATTTTTTGAGTACACGGGTGGCTACACCTATTCGGTGGTCCAGGCAACCTATTTAAAATGAAAGCCCTGGCGGTCAGCAAGTATAACCAGGTTTCAAGAGGTTTGCTTCCATGCTGGTTAGTACGCCAGCAGAATTCTTATACATTCTATTCGACTCCCAGTAGGTATGTTTGCATCGAAGAATAGCAAATCCATAAATTTTAGACATACCTTCCTTCCACACCGAGGACTTAAACAGCTACATCAGCGTCGCTAACACAGAAGAAGGTCTTTTGTACTAACAGAAATGAAAATCAAAAGCTGTGGCAAAGTGAAGTCGATGGCATGAAGTAGCCATTGCCATAAACAAATTGTGCTTTAATTGGCTGCCAAACCCTGTATGCCAAGCAATTGTTTTGGTGCATCTAGCGTTGCAAGTGCTAGGGTCCTCAAGACATTCAGAATGGCCTCCCAGACTGATGCGGCAGTTGACTGTTTGCAGCCGGGAGAAACATGTCGCCAACAAAAGCATCCAAAGTAGGTGTCATAGACGAAATTTGTGCAGCAGGTAAAGACCCGAACTGGGAGATGCAGGACAGCGCCGGGCTTTGATTGGGTAGGAAGCACAGACATCCTGGCAGCAAGACCACTATCCCTATATATAGTATGTTCAGGTGCACCCAGCGAACCGGAGGTGCTAGGTGAATTTTGGAAAGACGATAGGTCTTTTTCATTGCTGTTCTAACAAACGAAACCCCATCAAAATTGAACAAATAATTTTTGAGTTACTGAAAAATATCCCCAAGACCACGAAAAAAGATATACGAAGGCTCCCCGCCATGCTGCGCTGCCTACACCGACTAAAACGCTTTTAAATGGGAATATAGTCCAAACCAGCAGTGTGGACGTCATGAAACTTGGTGTCGTGGTAGGTCAAATCCCCATACACCCTGTGAGCAGCACTATTCACAAATAACCTGGCTCGGCCAATCCAATATAGCATTGCAGGTGTTGCATGATAGGAAACGTTCAAGGCTTGTGACGCCCAGTGCTCCCCATATGATTCTAGTTACCCAAACCAAAGAAAACATCCTAGCTACTCCAATCTCTGTATGCCCCTAGCTGGATACACCCTCAGGGCATTTATAAATTTTCAGAGCTTTACCCAATTACCAAGATAGCTATTAAATAACCCAACTTTGAGTACAAGCCTACTGTGTAAAACCCAAGTTAAATACTTCTACTGTCAATAAAGGCCAAATCGAGATGAGCTTTGGCTTTTGGGATGAGCCAGATCGCTTTAGGGGGACGAAATAACATTAGTTTCCAAGTTTCATACCTACAACACGGGTATTTTCCGAAAAAAAACCATACATGTAGGACAAATGTGATTTTCTGTGAAGTGAAGTGAAGCCAACAACCGGAGAACCATCACATGGGTATTTTGAAGAACGCTGCTCATAGATCGTGCATGGACTTGTGGTTAGGCTTAAAATGCGCGGATGGAAGAGACCTAACATCACACCAAGTTTCGTGAGCTCAAGAAATCACCTTCCGAAGCAACAGTAGTAACAATCGCAATGGGTTTTCAGGTTGGCCAAGTGAGGTTATAAGTGGATAGTGGCGTAACAAAACTTTAGGTGTGTCAAGGCAGGTCTTTCATTTGGGTGGAAACCAAATTTGAATTGTCTGGGATGTGTAGTTCAGAGTTAGCGAACTTGGACGTCTGCGGAACCATCGGAGCAGACTGCTGCAGCAGTGTTCAAAATGACGAACATGTCTTATAGCTATTTGTGTGCCATGCGTTTTGAAGCCAGATTGAAGTTGATTTAGGTAGCTTTACCATCCTCTTAGGATCCCGATGATGGGGACTTGGGCTCCCATGAACAAGAGGTTCTTCCCCGCTCACTAGCCATGACTAGGCAAATTCTTCTTAGTTTCTTTTCCTCTGCTTAACGTTATGCGTAAATTCAGTGGGTAATCTCATCTGGTCTGATGTCTCCCTTATCGGTTTACGTCAACTTATCATTTTTTATTGGGGGGGGGGGATTCTTCCACAGTATCCACTAAACACATAGGCAGGCCGTGGTGCAGGCCACTCGCATGTGCCACTCGCATCTTTGCCATTGAGATTGCTGAAAGGTACTAGCATCCGTACACCCCCCGAGTACGTGACAGCACAGCAATTGGCCTCGCTAACATCAGAACATTGCCAATATCTTTCCATCTCTGAATGCAAACTACGTTTCTGCTTGTGTTCAATTCATCGAATTGTGCAGCCTCGAATCCGAAAGGAACAGATCAGAAATGTTAAGAGTAGATCTTGTCCAACTCCACAACTGAAAAACTCACCTAGACAGTTGGAGTCCAGCAAGAGTGATAAAATTGTGGCGGGCTTTCACGGATTTTGTGATAGAATGACATGATAAATGTTTGCTAGTCATTTATCACGGTGGTCATGTTGATTTGGTACCCGTACTTTGAGTGTTCACGTTAGTATTTGCGACATGACCGAGCAACAGGTAACTCGATCACCAGGAAAAAAATATTGCTGCGTGCGAGGGTCCTGCTGGCAAGGTCCGAGGGTTTTCTCCAATATTTCGCCCCAGCGTTGCCATATCTAGGTAGGATTCTGACTTACAGCTAGCTATTCAGTCATAATTCCACAGATGGTAGCTTCACACCACTGGCCATTTAGCCAAGAGGCCAGTGGTATGAAGCCAACATCCACAGGAATGGACCCGAATAGCTCCAAGTGTTCGCACTGCTGTTCCATTTGTACTGAGCAGATTACTAACACAACGAAGAATCATCAGTAGGGTAAAACTAATCTGTCTCATGACGGTCTAAACCCAGCAGACGTTCCCTTTTAGTGGGTGAACAATCCAACGCTTGGCTAATTCTGCTTTGTAATGATAGGAAGAGTCGACGTCAAAGCACCAAAAAGCTACGTCACGTTGAATGCTGGACTGCCACAAGCCAGTCATCCTTGTGACAAATTTTCTGCCATCACTTGTTTAAAACTCAAAAGCATCTACAGCCACGCTTTGGCAACTCGAGATCAAACCAGCCTTTGAACTTTTACTCCACGCAAAGTTTCCATCCTTGCTGAGCGCACCTTATAACACCTGTATTTTATTATTTGACAGATGTACTGCCTCGGTCAAACTCCCCACCTGACATTGTCTTTTGAACGGGTCGTCAAAGGGAAATCCAAGTCCCTGGGTTCAAGGATAGAAGGGGAGAACTAGGGAGAATAAGTAAATAAACGATGCAAGTATTGGTATTTCACTTTTGAAAATGCTGCCTCCCAGTTAGATTATGCCTATCATGTTTCTTCACAGTGCCAGATGACAATTAAGCTCAACAGGGTCTACTTTATCCGCTGATTTTGCCAAGCCCTTTCCCTTGGCTGTGGCTTTGCTAGATAGTAAATAAGGACACACTTATTTGACGCGCACCCATCAGACAGCATCATACAGACGATGGCCCGTAAGTATGAACCCACTGCATGGTAGGACTACCAATACCACAGTTGAAGAAACCCTTCCACCAGAATCCAAAAAGACTCCTCAAAACAGTGCGTAAAGAAGGCAAAGATAGAAAATACTTAAATATAAGTTAAGAAAGCAAATAAATTAAAGCATGGTCCCAAAATGGAAGCCCAACCAAACGAAAAGCACTTAAAATGCCCGATTGGATCCCGCATTGGTCGACGATGTGCCGACCTTCACTTTCATCGCACCTCTGGGTTGCAACCAAAATCCTCCTTACAACTCTCACACATGTTAGACTTCTTGGTCCATGTTTCAAGACAGTTTGGGTGGGCAACTGACCTACTCCCAAGTGCCACTGCGGGAGCACTGTCTAGCCAAACACTTGATCCCGAATCGCCGTCCATCACTAGGGCATAAAGCAACCAGGTGCCTGCCTGCCAGACCGACAAACCGCACGTCATTCCCACGAGGGATTGGCAGCAAGGGCACAGGACTTCAAATGCTTCCTCGGTCGAGTTGAGGAGTTGGGTTAAGGGTTGCAATAATTCGACCTGATCCTGCAATCGAGTAACAGGTGGCTTAATAGCACTGGATATCTGCCGTGCCTCGCAGTGTGACCTCCAATTATTTTTCTCCCAACCGGTTCTGGCTCCTAGTGGTGGGGAAGTGCACCTGGTGGCAACAGCTTGCAGACTGCAGTACATTCCATTTGTATATATTTTCCACAGAGTGCAGTAGACTGCCGGGATGAATCCCTCGTTTTAACCTTTGAGGGCCCACCCATTTTCCTCCAAATGGTATCTCATACTCTTGAACTCCTTCAAAGTACTTTCCTACTTAGCCTCATGGTACTTGCTTGCTATCGTTGTCCCAGTAGTATTTGGCCTTAGGTAGATTTTACCACCCGCTTAGGGCTGCACTACTAATCAGACCGACTCCAGGGAGTGAACCACCATCCGGATACTGACAGAGCCCATGAGCCATGTACCCACCCTGGGTAGTGGCCTTGATGATAGGGACCTGGGCTCCCATAAACAAGAGGGTGTGGCTCACCCAATGCCACATTACCCACCGCCAATGGGGACGGTGGTTTTGGCGCTGGGGTCTTCCCCGTTCATTCGCTGTTACTACAGGAATCCTTGTTAGTTTCTTTTCCTCAGCTTAGTGATATGCTTAAATTCAGTGGCTAATCTCACGTGGTCTAAGGTCGGCTTTAATTGACCCTAATTGCAAAGATGTTACTGCTTGTCCATTCTGAAGGTAGTCGAAACAAAGTCAATACTAGACGCAGGGAAGGATACCTGAGTCATAGTGTGTAAAGCTTCCAATGTGACGTACATCCCTGCAGTCATTGCATTTTACTGTAACAGACACAGCCCTTGACTTCTTCTGCAGTATCCGCTAAACACATGGGCAGGCAGTAATGCAAGCCATGCGCTGTTTGCATCTCTGCTACCGAGATTGCTAAAAGGTACTATCTAGCCACACACCCCAGGCAAGGGACAGCACAGCAGTTGACATCGCTGACATTGGAATGGGAGGGAAGCCTCCGCTGAACATGAGGGTTGCACCTATTTGATGGTATCTTCCTGCAGCAAACAAGCCTTGGTGTGCGAGTATAATCTACTTACAACTAGTAGTTGACTACATGAGTAACAGGGGAAAAGATACACTTATTAATCGCTCCATTTGATCTTAAGTAGCCAGTTACATAACTAGTTAACTGATCGACAGCTGGCTACTGGTGAGGCTATTATAACAGGGGTGTTTACTAATCTGGTATAAGCTCCCACGGATGACGTCACGATTGCTTTATTGAATGACGTGGGCATTGAGGTAACATACACAACATGCCCATCCATTAAAAAAGAAAATTGGACTCGTGTGTTTTATCCAATTTATATGACATCAGCTGTACTGCATTGCTGATGTCGTGATATGCTCTTAGTTTTGTTCTCGATGGCATCTTAGTTGTAGTTACCTCATCTATGATATTTCCCGTGTAGTTTTTTATTGTCTATACTCTAGCCTTTCTAGTTTCCCAGGAAGTTGGACGAATATGAAAACATAGAAAAAAAAACATATCACAAGTAGCTACCCTTATGATATCCACCGCTTGGATAGGCAGTCCCGGGGGGGAAGGGGGGGGGGTGGAGTGGCCACTGTGCCAAATAGCTCACACAGGCTACTTGATAGTCATGTAATCACCTACATTAACTCCTCATTTAATCCTATTTACCATAATGTCCTTTTAGGGGATCTAAACTTGTCTTCGGTCGATTGGGGTCTTGCTACGGCTTCTAACGGTCTTCACCATGAGTTTCTTGACTCAGTTATCGCGCTTGGCCTACATCAGTTCGTCACTTTCCCCATCAGAGGTACCAAAATATTGGATGTACTCTTCTCTGTGGACCCTCGGTTGATTTTCGGTGTGGGCGAGATCGAAAATTTGGATAAAAGCGATCATTGTATGGTTAAGTTCAATCTGAACTGTACTTTCTCTTGTCCCTCTTACCAATTGTACAAAAGGGGCAAGATTGATTTTGACACTCTTCGGTCGTTTTTGGCGTTGGTTGATTGGTGCAACATCCTCCCCCTCCTTGGGGACTGTGTTGACACTGTGTGGAAGGGTTTTGCATATCTTCTTAATTACTATGTTATGTGTAGTACACAGAAGCAAGTCAAATGGCATGTTACTGGTCCAACACTTCCGTCTCAAATACAAAAGGCTGGCAGAAGGAAACTGCTTTTGTAGCGTAAATTAAAATTAGATCCAACGTCGGCTATTCTAAAGTCCTCTTATTTGATTTGTAAGCGTGAATATTAGCAATTAGTGGACAAGTAGCATGACTTCACGAGCGTCGTACTGTACAAGAGAGAAATTTGTCGGCGCTATTCCATCTTTACAGGCGTCACACAATGACTACCCGTGCTTTGTCCCCATTAATGGATGGTGGAGGGTACTTATATGACAATGCACAAACGGCAAATCTCCTAAATTCTATTTACGCTGCAAATGGAGTTGTTGATAATGGATCGGTACCGGAACCTGTGGTCTCCGCACCTTATCCTACTCTACACCTTGCTACTGTAAACTTCAATCACTCGAGGGTTCTTGCCTCTCACAATCACCTACACCCAAGTCATGCTGTCGGTCCCGATGGCTTCTCCTCCTTCTTTTTTAAGCAAATTAAACTGGAGGTTTACGACGCTCTTACATTCGTTTTCAAGTTATCATTTAACCAGGGGAGGATGCCTACCATCTGGAAAACTGCACACTTTGTCCCAATTTTTAAAAAGGGACGGGCATCTAATCCACACAACTATCGGCCGATTGCGCTTACGTCTGTTGCATGTAAAATCATGGAACATATCCTTCGTGAGGATATGTTGGCTTACTTGGAAAAATTTTAACTTCTGACCAGGACCAATTTGGCTTCTTGCCCAATCGCTCTGCAACCCTTCAGCTACTTTTGGCCCTGGATAACTGGACTTCTGCATTAGACTTAGGTGTTCCTACGGATGTCACCTATTTTGACTTCCAAAAGGCCTTTGAATCAGTTGTTCACTCCAAACTGCGGCACAAAAGCTGGCTAATATTAGCTTTTGTGGCGCACTCCTCAAGTGGCTCGCTGATTTCTTTTCAGATCGTACCCAGCGGGTTGTAATTGAACAAACACTGTCGACTGCATGAGCTGTTGTCAGTGGAGTGCCTCAGGGATATGTCCTGGGTCCTCTTTTGTTCGTCATTTTCCTGAATGACCTCACTAATAACGATACGACACCGGACAAGCCTAAACTCAAATTTTGCGACGACTGAAAAATCGCAAGTGAGGTAAATTCTGAAGAATACTCTGCTTTTCTTTCAACACAGAGTAACTCTGTCGTTCAGTGGTCTGAGTGCTGGCAACTTCTTCTTGAGGGTGCAAAATGTTGTGCCCTACACATTGGTAGACAGAATCTGCAGCACACATACTTTTTAGGAACTAGTCAGCTGAATTCGGTTAAGGAAATGTGCGACCTTGGTATTCTAATCAACCACGATCTAAAGTCATCTTTGCATTGTGGGATCGTTGTCAAATCTGCGTACCACAGACTCGCCATCACCAAGCGATGTTTTATTTCTTCTAACCGACATACCCTTGTCTGGGCATTTAAAGTTTTCGTCCATCCGCTATTCGAATATGCAAGTCCGGTATGGTCACCCCATCTTCTACAGGACCGGAATCTGTACAGCGTTCCTTTACTAGGTCAGTTTGTGGGCTACGCGAACTATCTTCAGGGAATCGCCTTAAGGTACTTGGCTTGGAATCACTTGAGCTTAGGCGCCTGAAGGCGGACCTAATTCTAACATACAAGATCCTTCATGGATTAGTTCCTTTAAATCTTCCTTTTTTTTGAGTTGAGTCCAGTAAACCTTACCCGAGGCCACTCTTTCAAATCGTGTAGCTCTAGTTGTAACCTGGATTGTCGTAAATACGTTTTTGCCCACAAGGTGGTTGACCATGGAACGCCCTCCCAGAGGCTGTTGTCTCCGCAACGTTGGTCGGTGTTTTTAGGGGTCTGCCATCTTTTGTTTCCACAGGACCGGTGTTAGTGGTTTCTTCCAAGACCCTTCCATCTTCCTTGCCCCAATTCTGGGGCAGAACATTTTTATTATTATTTATTATTATTATATATCAATTTCATATTCCAGTTTTTAAAACCGGGCCCTAAACGGGTAAACAATCAATGAAAGATCATGAACATGTTTCCATCCTGGAACAATTTAAAACCATTCCGTAAACTGGAACACGATCAACGATGGGACAAAACATGTCATTCGCATCGAATACAGTTTAAAATGGTGCCCTTAATCGGGCACACGAGTACAAAACAAAACAATTCACTCACCACATTACTCACGTTATCGTTAAGTTAATTTCTGTAAGGTGGGGTAGTTTCACCAAAAAAAATTGTTGTTGTAGATACTGTAAAATAATATAAAATTCAACAATTGACTATTAATTTTAATAGTTGCAGTTAATGGTCAAGTTTTACTGGTTTTAATGTCAAACGCTTTGGTCAGTCTTCACCAACTGGAGGCTGTACCAAAGCAGTTGAGCTTATAATATGCTTGTAGTTTTTCCTTTTGGTTAGCAACATCCAAAACTGGTGCAGTAGCAACCAGTTGTGGAGTTTTCTGCGTGGAGGCACTAGTGCTGGACTAGGTAACAACATTGGCAATGGACTTCCCTCAGCTGACCTTATTTGACTACCTTGGCAAGGCGTTCACTTCTGATTGTGTGTTTGATTCTGCTTGCTAATTGTAGCAACCCAATCAGTTGCAATGTGGTTGGGCAGCTCGGTGAAGGAACTACTTGATTTTCGTTTAAAGTTTTTAACTGCTTTGATAACATTTGGTGATTTCAACCTCTCGAGCCCTAAGTTGTTCAGACTGTCGCCTCATTGTTAATCCCAGCTCAGTTCTGACCTAAAACTGACTTATTCTGGCTCGCACCCACTTTCTGCCTTCTATTTTGTAGTAATTCTTTGTCCAGATCAAAGATTCTTCTGTTAACTTGAATGGAGCGTTATGGAACATATGTTAAATCTGGTAATTCTGTTTTTCATGCACTATTCTTACTAGTGATGGAAAAAGTAAGTCCAGTTTAGATTTAATTTCTCAGCCCAAGAAAAGTTTACTTGGTGTTTGCAGTGTTGCGGAGTTAGGGGGAGATTATAGCAAAACCTAATTTATTATTCACTGCTGGTTTTATTGAACTACCCTCTAACTGCTGAGCTTTATATTCTTTCTTAAAATTGTGTACAAATATGCTTGCTTGTCCTTTACTAAACTGGGCGAATGGCGGACGTGTTAGGTGACGGATGCCATTCAACCTTAAAAAATGTTGGAGCTCGTAGCTCGTCCACTGCGATCCATTATCTGTCACTAGGGAGGACATTAGCCCAAATTCAGCCATAAAATCCTAAAAAATTTCGATAACCTACTTTGATGTTGTCGTTTCATGATTTTAACGTGAGGAAATTTAGAGTGAGCGTCAACAATCACTAGAAACATGCGTGTCTATGCTGCTGCAAAAACGCGCATGTATGCGCATTGCGCATATTTGGCTTCAGGGGATACTCCCAGTTATGCTTGGGACCCGGTAAGTTGTCGTCTTAATTTTGTTGACATGTGTCACACGTTTTCATCTTCTTCTCAACTATGGTCATCAATTTTAAGCTATCAACATTTTGACCTAGCCAAACCTTTTATCTTGACAATATCGCAGTGTCCACTGTGTAAATCTTTACGAAATTGCCTCCCAATATAACACATTACTTTCTATAGAGATTTCATTGTGATGTATAAAATATGGTTTAAACTCTGGATCATTGAGACTTTCTGGCCATCCACGTTTAACATATTTTAATACCTTTGAAAGGACAGAATCTTTGGATGTAGCCTTATCTAACATATCCCTTAGGACAGGCAATGTTTTGATGCACTGTGCTGCCAAAACCCAATAGTGCTCTGTTTTGTCTTTAAACTTTTTTATGCTGGGTAAGTGTAGGCGACTTAGAGCATCTGCTTTAGGATTAGCTTTCCCCGCTACATGTTGAAATGTATAATTATAAGCATTCAACATATGCGCCCAGCGTTGCACTTGAGCAGTAGCCATCTGCGGAAAACTTTTTTTCTCCAAAAATCCACATTAGCGCTTTTATGGTCCGACTGGAGAATAAATCTTTGAGCATAGATATACTAGTGAAACCTCTTTACTCCCCAGGCGACGCTTAGCGCGTCTCTGTCAAAATGAGAATAGGCCTGCTATGCTGGTGTTAGCTTTCTAGAAACAAAATCTATGGGGTGATCACCTCCATTTGGCATCACATGCATAAAACAACAGCCTACCCCATAGGGAGTTACGCCACAGGCCAGTTTGAGTTTAACTTTCGGGTTATAATGAACCAAAACCTTCGATTGCACAAACATTTGTTTAATGGTTTCAACCGATTTTGAACATTCTTTCATAATACCATTTAATTTCGGGGCTTAAAAGCCTTGTAATAGAAGGTGAAACTTGTGCCAGGTTTGGTAGGTACTTAGAGTATTGATTAATAAATCCTAAAAAAACTCTGTAATTTTGAAATATTAATTGGATGTGGTGCCTTAACAATGACCTCCATAATTTCTAGTAGAGTATCAATGCCATCATTATGTAAGATATGACCTAGATATTTTAGTTTGGGCTGCAACAGTTTGCATTAGGATCCAATTATTTTGTGGTTGAAGGGTTAAGACTTAGAAAATGTTTCACTCCTGACGGTGATGAAAAAACCACTATGGCATCTAATGGTACATGATTTAATTTTCGACAAAATAATAAATTTTTTTGTCTTGATCACCTAAACAGACATAACACGGATAAGAACAATGAAACAGATACGTTAAAAGACCCTAAGCTCCAAAATACTTACAATACATAATTAAAAACACTTTAAAAACCCACGGCTGACTGGGCACATCACCCACGAACCGCCATGTTGGATGTTGACAAATTGGCCACTGATCTCATTGAATGTTTGCTGGTAAATTTTTATAATAATAAAAATGTTGGACCGCAAGTTGGACCACTGCCCAGTTGATGAATACCAACTGGAAATCAACAAAAGTCTCGGCAAATTAGTTAGGAAAAAGGGGTTGGAATCCTCTGAAAAGACTAAGCTCATTGAGAAGTTCCCAGCGCACCCTCACATTTTCACGACCTGTAAAACACACAAAGAAAACTACCCGCTTCGCATCATAACGGTGGCGAAGTCAGCCATTACCACAAAGGTAAACGACTACATTGCACCCATTCTTAAAGAAGCAGCCAAGGGACATCACTCAGTCAAAAAAGCCATGGAGGTCAAGAACGATCTGGAGCAAGCAACCAACCATGAGTGGGAAGGAGGGGGACATTTAGTCTCCTTTGATGTCCAGGCGCTCTACCCTTCAATAGATCGCGACCTCATCCTTGAGAGCCTTACTACCATTTTAGAGGAAAAGAAAGAAGAGATTAACATGAAGAAAGTGTCTCCGTCACAAGTTGCTAGCCTAGTACAGTTAATCTTCACCACAAGTTACTTCGAGCATGAAGGAAATTTCTTCTGTCAGGTCCAAGGAGTACCAGCGGGAGCGTCAATCTCAGGCCATATCTGCGACGTCGTTCTCAACAGACTGGACATCATCATTAATAATGAGCACATCCCAAGGCTAAGATACTGGAGCCGGTACGTGGACGATATTTTTGCGTGGCTTAGACAAAGGAGTGATATCAAGCCAATCATGGACATCCTGAATAATTTCCATCGTTCACTCAAGTTCACCAAAGAAGAGGAAAGTGAAAGTGGAGATTTACCGTTCCTAGACATCAAAATCCATAAAGATAATTTCCTGAAAAAAACTTTTATAACTCATTACATTAAACCATCACAAACGACCAGAACAATCCAGTATAACTCAGCACACCCTCCAACAGTGCTGAAAGGCATTCTTCGAGGTGAGATTAAGCATTCCCTAGAACACTGCTCCAGAGTGGAACAAAAAGAGGTTGAAATCCGCCGAATACAGCATAAATAAATGGGTACCCAACTAAAGTGGTTAAAACTGAAATTCTTAAGTCCACCAACAATTTAGAACAATTGACAGCCCTAGGAACGAACCTCATCGACGCCCAACACAAGTCTGCGAAGAATGTTTCCCCCCCCCCCACCTCTCGACTGGACATTATTGCCTTACATACCAGGTTTATTTCAATATTCCCAAAGAATATTTGGCCAACACGGAGTCAGGGTGGTCTCTAGACCAATCGATACTATAGCAAGCATCATTAGACCTCCCCCCCCTCAGTAAAATTGGTGGTGAACCCCAATCAGAGAGCCTCGGCAACAGAGAACATTTCATACCCACGTGCCTGAATTTAGCAGATTCAATTTTAAACCAAAAAATTGACTCCCTCAAAAGCATTGTGTATTGCATAAAATGTCACCAATGCCCATACATTTATGTAGGGCAATGCGCCAGAGCATTAGGAGTGAGAAAATTAGATCATGCGGGTGCAATAGCAAAACACAACACATCATACGCAGTAACTAAACATTCAGAATATACAAACCACATCGTAGATGTCAGTGGCACTACAGTTGTTTATCGTGAACCAATAGATAAAATTCGGATCCAGTTAGAAGCATACACTATCACAGTAAATCAGAAAAGGGTTATGAACACAATTAGGAATTTTAGTAATATGGAAAAATGGCATGAATTCTATAAAAATTTACCAGCAAACATTCAATGAGATCAGTGGCCAATTTGTCAACATCCAACATGGCGGTTCGTGGGTGATGTGCCCAGCCAGCCGTGGGTTTTTAAAGTGTTTTTAATTATGTATTGTTAAGTATTTTGGAGCTTAGGGTCTTTTAACGTATCTGTTTCATTGTTCTCATCCGTGTTATGTCTGTTTAGGTGATCAAGACAAAAATTTTTATTATTTTGTCGAAAATTAAATCATGTACCATTAGATGCCATTGTGGTTTTTTCATCACCGTCAGGAGTAAAACATTTTCTAAGTCAGTTTGCATTATTTTTTCTATCCCAAGGTGCAAACCAGAGTTTTGCAGATCTAAGAGCAATTCGTGCAAAGATTCATCATGTTGCCTATCTTTTCCCCTGACCAAAATGTCATCATAAAAAGGTTATCACTTCGGAATGTTCGCTGTGACGCCGATCATTAAGTGCTGTAAAATTCCAGGTCTGCCAGCCAGACCTAGGGTTACCTTAACCACTTGAACAAGCCAATCGGCGTGTTTATAGTAATGGATCGTGCGAATCTTTGTTCAATTCTTTCTGCAAAAAGGCGTCCTTGAGATCGATTAGGCTAAACGAATCACAGCAAGCCAACCCGCTAAATAATTCCGCTGCCGTAGTTACAGGATAATGATCAACCTCAAGCGGCTTATTTACTGTTGTACTATGGTCACCGATGATGAGCACCTGGACATCCGGTTTATGTACGACTACAATAGGAATGGCCCACTCTCTTGTTGTGACCAGTTCCATTCTTCCCAATGATACGAGATGCATTATTTCTTTATTTACCTTTTCTTTCAAAGCTAATGGTACAGGCCTGATTTTTCTGTAAATAGGTTTAGCAGCGGCCTTCAACTGAAGTCTTGCTTTGTAGCCTCTGAACTGCCCCAAACCAGGTTGGAAAGTTCAGGATACTTGGCTTCAAATTTCTTTATCGTTACCATTTGATTTTACAACTTTCTCAGTTTTGCAACTTTGAAAGCTGTAATTTTGAAACGGCCAAAATTAATCCATTTTGATTTTAAATTTACAGATCCTAACAATAGTAGTCTAACAATGGTACACTAAAACAGTGGTAGACTGAAACTGCCATGTCAACATTTTCAGTTTGTTCACCGATTTTAACAAAACCCAATAGTGCTCTGTTTTGTCTTTAAACTTTTTTATGCTGGGTAAGTGTAGGCGACTTAGAGCATCTGCTTTAAGATTAGCTTTCCCCGCTATATGTTGAAATGTATATTTCTAAGCATTCAACATACGCGCCCAGCGTTGCACTTGAGCAGTAGCCATCTGCGGAAAAGCTTTTTTCTCCACAAATCCACATTAGCGCTTTTATGGTCCGACTGGAGAATAAAGCTTTGAGCATAGATATACTAGTGAAACCTCTTTACTCCCAAGGCGACGCTTAGCGCGTCTCTGTCAAAATGAGAATAGGCTTGCTATGCTGGTGTTAGCTTTCTAGAAACAAAATCTATGGGGTGATCACCTCCATTTGGCATCACATGCATCAAACAACAGCCTAGCCCATAGGGAGTTACGCCAAAGGCCAGTTTGAGTTTAAATTTTGGGTTATAATGAACCAAAACCTTCGATTGCACAAACATTTGTTTAATGGTTTCAACCGATTTTGAACATTCTTTCACAATACCATTTAATTTCGTGGCTTAAAAGCCTTGTAATAGAAGGTGAATTTTGTGCCAGGTTTGGTAGGTACTTAGAGTATTGATTAATAAATCCTAAAAAAAACTTTGTAATTTTGAAATATTAATTGGATGTGGTGCCTTAACAATGACCTCCATAACTTCTAGTAGAGTATCAATGCCATCATTATCTAAGATATGACCTAGATATTTTAGTTTGGGCTGCAACAGTTTGCATTATTTTTTCTATCCCAAGGTGCAAACCAGAGTTTTGCAGATCTAAGAGCAATTCGTGCAAAGATTCGTCATGTTGCCTATCTTTTCCCCTGACCAAAATGTCATCATAAAAAGGTTATCACTTTGGAATGTTCGCTGTGACGCCGATCATTAAATGCTGTAAAATTCCGGGTCTGCTAGCCAGACCTAGGGGCACCCTAACCACTTGAACAAGCCAATCGGCTTGTTTATAGTTAATGGATCGTGCGAATCTTTGTTCAATTCTTTCTGAAAAAAGGCGTCCTTGAGATCTATTAGGCTAAACGAATCACAGCAAGCCAACCCGCTAAATAATTCCGCTGTCGTAGTTACAGGATAATGATCAACCTCAAGCGGCTTGTTTACTGTTGTACTATGGTCACCGATGATGAGCACCTGGACATCCGGTTTATGTACGACTACAATAGGAATGGCCCACTCTCTTGTTGTGACCAGTTTCATTCTTCCCAATGAAACGAGATGCATTATTTCTTTATTTACCTTTTCTTTCAAAGCTAATGGTACAGGCCTGACGTTTCTGTAAATAGGTTTAGCATCGGCCTTCAATTGAAGTCTTGCTTTGTAGCCTCTGAACTGCCCCAAACCAGGTTGGAAAGTTCAGGATACTTGGCTTCAAATTTCTTTATCGTTACCATTTGATTTTACAACTTTCTCAGTTTTACAACTTTGAAAGCTGTAATTTTGAAACGGCCAAAATTAATCCATTTTGATTTTAAATTTACAGATCCTAACAATAGTAGTCTACCAATGGTAGACTAAAACAGTGGTAGACTGAAACTGCCATGTCAACATTTTCAGTTTGTTCACCGATTTTAACTTTGACATTAATAAATTCAATTACTTTATAAGGTTCGACATTGAATTATTTCATGGTGAAACCACACTGTTTAATTTTACAATTTGAAAAGTAGTGCTCATACCATGAAATGGGAACAATGGTTCTGTCACAACCACTATCTAATTATAATAACAATTTGTTGTCATTCATTTGGCAATGAATCCACCATTTTTCAGCCTTTACGTAATTCGCATTCTAGTCAAATTTACGCTTAGTGTGCTGTTAGAAAAATAGTCACTCACTCTCAAGCTCAGACTTGAATTCACTTTCAGATCCAGAACTTTATGATTCGTTATTCTTGTAAACTTTTTCTTTTGAGCAAGGGTTTTTCAGGAGATGACGCCCGTTTACGTTCGTCACTCGATTATTTTCTGACAAATGGCTGTTAAATGTCCCTTCTCTTGACAATGCCCACAATCGGTGCTTGCACTTTGAGAGCTCATATGTCTGGATTTTCCACAACAAAAAATCTGTATGTTCATGCTTTGTTTTGTTTTATCACGTGAATTAAATTTGCATTTAACAATATTCATTGTTACTGAACCCTCTCCCCACGAATTTCTATCTGATCAACAATTGCTGCTTCAAGTGATAAAGATAATTCGGTGTATTCTTTGAGTGCTAATGGTTCCTTGATCAACTCACGTTGGATTATGTACAGAATGTATGCCGCCTATTAGGCAATCTCAAATCATTTCTTTATCCACTTCCACGCATGAATCGAAATTGCAAAACTTAGTCGTTGTTTGAGTGCAGAGATATATTCACCGACTGACTCCCCACTTGTTGGTTTCGTCTAAAAAAATTTATAAGCACCGATACAACACTTGGGCAAGTCTCAAAGTCATTTAACACTGCCTTGACTAAGTCGTTGTATATCATTTAACTTGGCAAATCCTGTGCCAAAATATGTTAAAGTCTAACAATAATTTCGCGGCCTACACTAAATGTGATGTATACTGGCTTAGAGTATACTCACAGAATCTAATCTAGACTACTGAATGAGCCTAAACACATCGTAGGCTAGCAAATTGTGGACATCTTTAATTATCTGCATGGTCTTTTAAAACATTACAAAAGTCAGCTAACACAACGTCATGTATGGTAGTAACATTTCAGTAACATTGGTATGGCACTTTATGGCACACTCCTAGGCTATGGTAGTATGGTGTTAATATCATAACTTCAATGGGTAGGGTTAACAGCTTAGGGATTTAAGCTAATCTGCTGTGCCATGAGTGACGCCACAACAGCACAAACAATGAATAAAAAAGAGAGAAGAAATACATTGTCTAGCTGAAAAAAATCATTTTTTACCTGTAAGACGTATAGTTTTTTATTAGTTGCACTGTAGCTTTAGGAAATTGTATTTTATTTCATGCACTTGCTTTCAAAGAAAATAGCTCATATGTTTGCGAAAGCTAAAAAAAACAAGAAACTTTAAAATATTTTTAATAAAGCCTGAAAAATGCGTTGACTTTTGAAATTTGTAGATCCAGGCATAACTGTACGGTATAAATTTGTGAATTTTTTCGAGTTGTCACTTCTGACTTGAGACCACATGGCCATGTGACTTGTAACATCTGACTGTTGATTCTTTGAACTTTTGTTGTTGGTTACCAAATTTATTTGTTGGATCATCTCTAGATGAACCATCTGTTTGTAAAGGTGTTGATTTTTGCTATGTCAAGCTGCTGCTTGCTTTGCTAGAGCACACTGGGTGACACTCTCGGCCCGAGAAATACAAAAAAAAACATAAATGGGTTAAAACCAGAGAATCAATTTTCGCCACAAATAACAATTTCGAACACATTTTTGCCATCACGGTACAAGTTAAAATGGTCAGATCTATTTCCAATACGAATAACTAGCAACAATAAGTTTTGTGAACCTCTCCCACATGGTAAAATCCAGCCTTCAGTTGGGTTGACGGTTAACTAAGAGTTAACAACGAAGAAACAGCTTCACCCATGCTGTGTTAATTAATTTATTCGTTGGTTTGCTAAACTTCATTTTATGGGGCACTTTTCTCACAGGTTTTGGACGGCCAGAAAATACAGCTGGCTGTAGTGCTTCGGACTCATGAACAGGATATTTAATAGCTTTGCGCTTGCCTGCACGCATTTCCGTAGATTCTTTACTTGCTTTAGTCAGAGTTTGCCTGTTTAATACCAGTGGTTCACCACCTTCTGCTCCGCTAATTTCCCGTATCTCGGCACTGGAATCATGAAGCAAGGCACTTTTAGCAAAATCTACATCATCGGATGCAAATTGCCTGTCAGCGGCGAAAGAGTTGTAACAAGTAATGTCCTAGTGTGAAATGAGACCCATCTAATGAGCGAGCGTTAGTGAGCGACTCGTCTAGTTGAAAACTTACGGCTGGTATCTTTGCTTCTATATGTCCCTTCTCCTCCCTAAGTAAGTAGACTAAAAATGAAAGGTGGCGGATGATAGTAAATTAATTTGGATGTCGTTTATGCGTATTTTCAAATTGCTAGATAAAAATTTTTCTGTCAAAAAAGCAAAAAACACCCTTTGGACCATTGTTGAAACGTGTTTGTTGAAATTGATTGTTAGCTTCGGAATGTCAAAATAATTTTCTGCTGTTAGGATGGTCCATAATATTGTGGTACCACGTTGCCAGCGTCTAGTCCAACAGTGTTGTTTGTTGGAGTAAGGCCGTCAATCTGAGTAGCCCTCTTGGAAGAATGAAATATGTGCAGTGAACGGGTGTAAATGCTGTTGGAGTTAATTTATGGATATTTAAAACATAATATCCCAGAAACCCCCACATTGTGCAGTTAAATTAAATCAGATTACGAATGGCCAAAAAATTTTAAGTGTTAAATACTAAATTATGTAAAGAAAATATACTGACAAGAGAAAAGGGTCTCGAAAATATTTCCAAATCTAAATTTGTAACATTTAAAACAATAAAAATCGACTGGTAGTGTTTACATTAAGCCATTAGCCAGTTCTCGACTTATGTGTGGTAAACATGATCAGCTTTGTGAACTAGTTAGTGCCGTGTGTAGGCGTAAATTAAATTCAAAACGCAGGAAACCTTTTTTAACCGTCTGGCTTCAACCCCGCACGTCCCCGGTGCAAAGTACACCGGTCTTTAGCCCTGGGATGCAAGCAGACAAGTTGCAGGAAGACGTGTGCGTCATCCCGCATGCTGCTGCCTCTGGGGTCACCATCTTCTGGGGCCGTCCATCTAGCCGTCTGGCTTCAACCACGCACGTCCCCGGTGCAAGGGACGCCAGCACCAAAGTTACGGGAAGACGTCCCGCATGCTGTTGCAGCAAACTCCATCAACACCTACACAGACCTTCAAGTTCGCCAACGGCAAACCATTCGTCCTAGACCCTTCAAATTTGGTGTGTACCCAGCTAGAGGAACCCTCTCGACTCCCAAAAAGTTTCATAGCTGTAGCTCCCATAGGAAAAAATCCCGACTTTTGACGCCCAGTGCTCTTCATAGTTTCAAGTTCCCCAATCCCGAACGAAACGTTCTAGACACTTCAAACTCGGCAGGCGCGTAGCTGACCATACCCCCAGGACGTCCAATAAATTTCAGACCCACAGCCCTAGTAGAAGGAGCTCTATTAAATAAACCGGCTTTGAGTATAGGCCTAAATACTTCGACCGTTAATGGCGGACGAACGAGATGAGCTACGACCCTGGGGATAAGCTAGATCGCTTTAGGAGGACGAAATACCCCTGGCTACCAAGTTTCATATCTAAAACACGAGTGGTTATGGAGAAAAAGCATAGCTGTGGTTAGGTGAGGTTAGGTTAGGTTAGTGGGACTTACACATTTTTTCAAGGTCCAAACGGTGACGGCCTATGGTGACGGCCTTTGGGGTCATCTGCTGGGGCCATCCATCTCCCATCGTCCGCCTGGCGCATGCCGATTTTGGCCATGATTCGAGCACTTTTCATTTTTCCTGCGTTAGCGGTTACGCGTCTTTAGATGCAATACCAGCGTTGCTAAAGCAGAGCAGGTTTTTTTTCGAATGGCTCGGCTCACAGAGGTCTCACGGACATGGGGATAGGCTTAAAATGTGCGTACGGACCAGGGCTACCCGCACACCGGGTTTCATCAAGTTTACAAGCCTGTTTTTAAGCCCCGACCATTTGACCTGCTGTGGGACTTAGCCATTTTTTCAAGGTCCAAATGGTGACGGTTAACATCCGTCCCATGCTGCCATAGCTCGGCTCACAGAGGTCGCACGAACTTGTGGTTGGGCTTAAAATGTGCGTACGGACGAGGGCTAACCTCACACCGAGTTTCATCAAGTTTAGACGACCAGTTTTTGAGCCCCGACACTTTAACCGATTTTCCGTACCATTTGTAATGCTACGAAAAGAGCCTTTGGGGTCACCAGCGAGACAGGGTTGAGGCCACGGAGCCCATCTGCTGGGGCCGTCCATCTCCCATCGTCAGCCTGGCACAAGCCGATTTTGGCCATGATCCGAGCACTTTTCATTTTTCTTGCGTTAGCGGTTAGGCGTCTTTAGATGCGATAGCAGCGTTGCTAATGCAGAGCAGGTATTTTTTCGAATAGCTCGGGTCACAGAGGTCGCACGACCTTGTGGTTGGGCTTAAAATGTGCGTACGAACGAGAGCTACGCTGACATCGAGTTTTATCAAGTTTAGACGACCAGTTTTTGAGCCCCGACCATTTAACCGCGTGACCCTACCTGCGTTAGCAACGCTGGTTTCGTGTGTACGCGGGGAAGCCATCCGAGGGGCAGCTAGTGGATTTTTTCGTTGTCGCAGGTTTTTTTTGTATAGCTCGAATACTATTCGTTCGATTTTGATGGGGTTAGGCTTGTTAGATTGGCCATGGAAAGACCTATCTACCTTCCAAAATTCAGACCTCTAGCACTTCTGGTTCGCGATTTGACCTGCGTTAGCAACGCTAGGTGCACTTCCACATAGTATATACGGACAGTAGTCTCACTGTAGCTCTGGCTGTACTAGCTGTAGTGGCTGTACTAGCTGTAGTGGCTGTACTAGCTGTAATGGCTGTACTAGCTTGCCGATCAAAGTGCGGCTCTGTCCTGTGTCTCCCCGAGAGTGTAGCAACGCTAGGTGAGACCTGAGAGTGTAGCAACGCTAGGTGAACCTGCAAAAGTCGCAAGGCCGAGCCTGGTTTTGTAACCGTTCAGGGCTTTGGCTACTCCATGCCGCAAAACCGCAGTCTGGCACGGGTAAGAGAATCTCGTTTTCGTTAGTAGGAATCCCCTTCTTCTGCGTTAGCAACGCTGATGTAGGGGTCCAAATCTTACATTTGAAGGGCAACTCGGCGCGACCGAAAATACCACGGTACGCCAAATACATGTCGGACCTTGGGTTATTGAAGTAGATATGTGGTACGAAAGGGCTTTTGGCAGAATGAGTGCATGTTTCGCCGGAGGAATGCCTGATCTTCAGCAGATGATGGGAAAAGAAGGCGCCTGGTCACATTTTACCCGAAGGAGTGCCAGATCTTCAGCAGGTGATGGGAAAAGAAGGCGCATTTTAGCCAAAGGCATGTACCTAGAGTGCAGCCACGTGGGAAAGGCTCCACACTCGGCCAAGGCATGAGGCGGCCGTGGCTTTTGAGGCTGAATGGTCGCATTTTAGCCGAAGGAGTGCCAGATATTCAGCAGGTGATGGGAAAAGAAGGTGCCTGGTCGCATTTTAGCCGAACGAGTGCCAGATATTCAGCAGGTGATGGGAGAAGAAGGTGCATGGTCGCATTTTAGCCGAAGGCATGTACCTAGAGTACTGCCACATGGGAAAGGCTCCACGCTCAGCCGAGAGTTGAGGTGGCTGTGGCTTTCGTGGTTGAGTGCTTGCTTTTTAGCTGAATGAGTCCCAGAACTTTGGCAGGTGATGGGAAAAGAAGGTGCTAAGTCGCATTTTAGCCAAAGGCCATGCCGCAAATGGTCAGGAGACGAGAGCCGATCACGGCCCGAAGGTAGGCTGGCAACCAAAGGCAAGAATGCTTGCACGCAATGCTGTTCCTCGGTGCCGAAGTTAGTGAAGTTGTATCCGCAACAAAACGCCCTTTGGTGTCGGGGCTGAGAGCTAGCAACAGGTGTGTCGATGGCATCAAATGGCTTGCGGGTAGTTT
>JAHWFP010264505.1:9024-19528 GCA_023313725.1 Lithobius niger
TTCAGTGTCCAAGTTCTACCCACAGTTAGGTTGTGGGGAAGGGGGCGGGGCTGTTTTGAAAGGCGCATTGATTGGGCGCCGTCAATTCGATTCGCACGCCATTTGCGCTATTTGCCAAGATTTCGCTGCCCGCACATTTCTCCAATTGGAACTATACCTCTATTCCTTCTAGGGCCGCATATAGAAATTTAATTTTTAGCTTCGGGGTGATGAGGGGAGGGGGGGGGGGGGGGCGGACGTGTCCCAATTAATTGTTGGACCCTCTCCTTGTCTGTCAATGTTCAGTGGTTGTTTCGTTTTTAGAAACAATGAAATGGCCTACATTCATGATGAACCAGGTTTTTTGTTTACCCGGTATACGTCATTTGTTCTTCTCCTTCGTGAGATAACCTACACAAACCGAAAGCAACGTTAAATGCTTACAAACATTTTATTTTCGAAAAGGTCAGGTACCATTAATAAGATTGCTTCCTCTTGCTTAGGGCAGCAAGAAAAAGTTGAGCTATGACCCCTTCCCTCTCTCCACTTCAAGTTTTTTTGGGGTGGGGGTGGGTGTAACGACACAAGCAAGACGATTTATTTTGGTCGGATGTAATTCACACGCTTGAAGTTGTTCGAAAGGGTCCGCAATATTTTATGCTTCATCCAAAGAATACGAAAAAGAGGAATTAAGAGTGGTAAAAGACGATTGCACAGACAACCACGCAAAGAACGGCTTGAAAAGACATGAATTATACGTCGTCTTTCCAAAAATAGCCGTGAAGACGAGACGTCTTCAGTGCGAAATGAAACGCAAATAAGATGCTCCTCCTATTCTCATTAACCCAGTGTGGCTGTTGCTAAGAGATGGAGCGAGACTAAAAATAAAAAAAAATAAAAAATGACACCGTGAAAAGCTGAAGGAAACAGAGTTTGGGGAGGACGCTTCAGATGTGGGGATGGGGGCTGTTGTCAGACAACTTCTTTAGATTCGTGATTTACAAAACACGACGGCGTATACAATCGCGAAACGGAAGGGCAACTACTTGCCACTCTCACAACAACGACGTTGGTTTTTCAACAAATCACGGCTGCCACATGAATGAAGGTTTTGGTCGCGGAGTAGGATTTTCACATTATGCCTCGCAGCATCAAGAAGGGGTGCTTACCCGCACACGTTCTCTGGCGTTCAAGTATTACTTGAAAACTGCATAAATACTGGTTTTATGTAAAAGAAGCGATACGCAATGCTATTCCAAAAATCAACCGTTTACATACGCAACGCCTTTATTTAAGGCCGGCTTAGTCGGGCGTCATTTTGGTTTTACGATAAAATTATACGTGTGAGTTGAGCGAAGGCAGCATGAAATCGGAGGGACTTTCAACGGGAATTTTAGCACAGTGAGGGTCGCTGTGCACAATGAATGTCAGCTGTGCGCACTTTCCCCCCTTGGGGGGGGGGTCCGGGAAAGACGGTGGCCGGGGAGTGGAGTTATTGTGCGTTAAATCGTTTGCAAGAGGTCATATATTATGTTAAATTGTTTCATCCGCTGTTCAGAAAACAGCGAAAGTCGTTAGCTTAATTACTTCCGGCTTGGACAGAAGACGAATGGTCGCGAGAACAAACAAGAACGGACAACACCATGAGTCGGAATAAATGCTGACGTCTCCGAGATCAACCTCACGTTCCGCCACTCGTTCTGACTCAATGAGGCCAGTTGATCAGTTGCCAAAGCGAATGACCATTTTTACTTTTCCACGAAACTTACGTTGAATTACATTATGTTCTTTACCTACAAATATGTTTAAAATGATCACTTCTGCTTTAGTGTAAATTCATAAGCAGTATCATATAAACGACCTTGAAGGGAGGAAGGAGTTGGCTTTTTCAAGCCAAGGCGAATCTGGTAGAAATTGCGTCTCATTGGGTCTAGTCTGAGGGTTCAGTACTTAGGGTCGGACTGGATTATGTTTTTGCATCTACCCGACAGTCAAAAAAGGGCATCGGTTGTGGAGGGGACTTCGGTCCGTTTAAAGGTGTGGAAATTACATGAACTAGTTAGTTTCTCTTGGTGGGGGGAAGATGAGGGTTGAGGCTTTAAAGCATTTGGCTATCAATGCTGATGTGGAGACTTTATTTTGCAAAATAAATACATTTTATTGGACAAATTCATTACGCACTTCATTGCAAATGGGCAAACCCTAACGGGTGCAAGTGTATGGTCCAGAAGAAGGGAAAGTGTGCGCAATGCTTTGTCCAATATAAAGTGTATATCTTTCAAAATGAGGCCTCCGTATTAGCGTGGAACCCTCAACATTTAGCACTCTGCCTTTTTAACTTTAGCTTATGATACACAGCACCTTAACTTGATAACAACCCATGCAAAATATTTTCCGAAAATAATATGTTTTTTTTTTAGGTTCATCATTGCACTAAAGAAAAAAACTGAACTAATAACTTAGAACGGCAAAGTTATCCAAAGATCAGTTGGACTAATATTTCATCATCTGTATAGTGAATGTATACAGGGTGTAACAAAAGGTCGTGTCCAAACTTAGGTGACTAATTCCTTAGGTCAAACTAAGAATATAATTCTATAAACATTTGGCCAAAGACGTCTTGTTCTTTGGTTATCGCATGAATTAAGAACCCAAATTCCAACTCCGCCTCCCCACTTCCACCCACGCTCTTGATATTGCAAAAATAAATCAGAATAGGAAGGTAGTGAATGAAAACAATGAATTAAAGGTCGAGAACAAACTGTTAAGAATCAATCAGACTAAAGGAAAAATATCTCTATTGCCAAACAATTTGTCCTGGAGGGGAAGCAACAATTGTTCGAAAATTTCGTTAGTCGGTGTTAATGTAGGACTGATAATACCATAGAGGTTTTAATAACGCGAAGTATTAAACGCGAACATCAGTTCTGCACAGGTCGAAACTAAAATAAAGAAACATTGTGAAATCGGAAAAGGCCGATAACAGTACTACTGGGTCAAAGGGAATCACTTAACACTGCACGAACGTGCAGCAGCTGGATTATTGGTCTATGGCTGTCGGAATCTGTTGGCCATCTCTTACTACAGTGTTGGAGGTTTGTATCGATTTAATAGTCCAGCTACTGTACGTTCGGTGATATTGTGACGAGTCCTTGTCAGCAATGCGAGATGGTTCACAATAATTCGTCAAAAATCCTTCCCTGGGCCTTAGAGCAGGTTTGCAAATGCCCTGCAGACAACGTTAATTCCATGAAGTGCTGGAGTGGTTCGTAAAAATAAAAGAAATATAAAAATGTTATTGTTTCCCAAAGACACCTGGTTCCTGTGTGTGGTTGGGGGGATAGCAGTTACAGTAATTGTTCAAAGTTTCTTCCCCGAACATTAATGCAGGTTTGACACCGTCAAGCCAATGAGTTTCGGACATGTTCGAAAATTGCAACGGTGGTTTTGTTTTTGCAATAGCCAGAGCGTGGGCGGAAGTGGGGAGGCGGAGCAGGAACTTGGGTTCTTAAATCATGCGATAACCAAAGAATAAGACGTTTTTGGCCAAATGTTTATATGAATTATATTCTTAGTTTGACCCAAGGAATTAGTCACCTAAGTTTGAACACGACCTTTTGTTACACCCTGTATAACAATACTAAATTTATTACCAAAAATTGGCAAAAGGATATCAGAAGGGATGCTCAGTATCCACTAACACCTGTCCTAAAAATTATAATAAAGGCAAAAAATTGTCACAATTAAAAACAATTAAAATAACTAAAACAAATTAAAACAATTGTCACAATTAAATACAATTAAAATAACAAAAACAAATTAAAACAATTGTCAGAATTAAAAACAATTAAAATAACTAAAACAAATTAAAACAATTGTCACAATTAAAAACAATTAAAAGAACTAAAACAAATTTAGACAATTGTCACAATTAAAAACAATTAAAATAACTAAAACAAATTTAGACAATTGTCACAATTAAAAACAATTAAAACAATTAAGAACAATTTTAACTAATATATTAAAATAGAAAAATATGCATAAAACATAGATGGCTGCTACAAAAAAGTTACCATCACGCAGTTGTAAGTTAAAATCAGAAACACTTTAAAAAATTCGAAAGATCATTCTTTTTGAGACCACGTCTAAATTGCTGTAGACTGGTGGAGTTTACCAACTCTGATGGTAGGGAGTTCCACAGATGCACCACACGGTTTGAAAAGAAGTACTTTCTGCAATCTTTTATGACTGCTCCTACTGTTAGTTTAAAGATATGACCTCTAGTATACCCATTGCCACGAATACAGAAAAAGAGATGTGGATCGAAATCAACAAGTCCACGTAAAATGGAAAAAGTAAGGCAAAGGTCGGCATGAAGTCGCCGCAGCTCCAAAGACTTAAGGCCAAGGTGGTTTAGTCGCTGTACATATGAGAGGTTATAAGCATCCTGAAAGATATTTGGTAAAAGATCTTTGTACAGATTCGATACGTTTGATATCTTTTAATAGATGGGGAGACCATGCTGGACTGGCATATTCTAGAATAGGCCGCACATAAATGGTAATATTCGAATCGAGCGATGTGATGATTGTGTTACAATATAAAATAATAAAAAGACAAGCCAAATGGTGCACAAGCATACACGATAAAGCTACGTTTCGGAATACTTTCATTCCGTTGTCACACAGACATTTTCTTGCACTTGAATGGTTTCCCATCCTACACAAAGAAACAGGCATAAAAAAAATCGAAAATAAACTGATTAAAATGAACCAGTGTCAGCGCAGAAGCTATACATGGTTACCCAGACCTCTCTCTGACGAAAGCAGGGAAGAAATGATTTGTAGATTTTAGTGGATGGATATTTATGGGGCTTAGCACTGGTGGAAGAAATTGGCATTCCCAGTTTGTGAATGATCGGTATATACTCCGAAAGTTTTGTATTATTGGGCATTAAATGAATTATGAACCGGGCGGCGTTGGTAAGAATGCATAAAGTTTCTAAATTGAGATGTGCTCAGAACATTTTTTTCTTGAAAAATAACGGGGGCATTTTTCAAGTCCAGGATGTGTCTTGTCTTTGTCTGATGCTGTACCAGGGAATTAGTTTTATCTTAATGTTTTAGGTTTGATTTGTGAGACGAGAGCCTTTTGTTCAGTTCCTGTTTCATTAGTTCCTATGTAACTAGCCTTGCATGTTGGCTCGCAGCAAGGGATTTGATAAACTACATTTTTTTTGAGTTTTATCTTTTTGATCGTTTGTAATTTTTGGCATGGTTATCCTTTTCAAGTTACGTGATGCTGTTGAGACGACAGTAAGTTTCTGAGCGGCGAGCAATTTACGAAGATGTTTTGCGCCTTTTTCTTTTGAACTTGTCTTTTGGCTTGGCTTTTGGGGCGCTTTTTTGGGATTGTCTTTTGGCTTGTTTTTTTTGGAATTGTCTTTTTGTTAACTATTTTCGGTTCGCGTCCCTAATTTTTTTTACAATATTAAGGTGTTAGTTACGCCCTTTTCATTGTATTTTCCCCCTTTTTCAACTAATATCAAAAGAAAATAAAGAAAAACTAATAAGTAAAAAAAAAAAATTGGCAGATGGGTATATGGCCCAGTCCGGCCCTTCCAGTACTCACGCGTAACGGGTAATTCCCATCGTTTAGCATTGCATTGATGAAAATAACATTTTGGCAATGTTAATGAATATAAATCCAGGAAGATTAAAACAAAAATTCGAATCCACGTCTTGTCTCTCAGATGACTTTGGACAAGTGGTGGAAAACAACCCGAGAGTATCAACGTGGGTACTTCCTCGTCCTACGGATATTTATGCCTTTATAAGGTCCTGTTTGAATTAAAAGGAAAAGTTTTCTACATTTTTCCACATAGCCGCGTCACACAGGAAAACCAAAATGGAGGCAGGCACCTGTGACCCCTTTCCTGACAGGGATACACGCACAAAATCCAAGTCCAAGGATGAAAACCAAGGTCATGAAGGGACCCTGGGATCCAGGAAGAAGCAAGCCCATTACATCCGACTGGTTAAGGGCGTGGTGTCCCAGCCAAGAGAATGTCGTATCGAATTCTGTGCCGACCAATGTAAACCTTGGACTTGTTACGATTAGGAAAATTTAAGCACTGGAACGAAGTAAGTTGAAAAGAGAAGCTGAAAGTGCACAATGTCGACACAAACCGAGGTTTCGAGCTGAATCCAGCATATTATCAAGGAGAAAAACACAATACACTTAAAATTGCATAACAGACAGCCGAATATAGGCAAAACTGCCGTTGTGCTCACTCTAGTCTTCCTCTTTTTAAATTTTTTAAAATTTTTAAATTTTCCTTTTTTAAAAATTGCTCGAATTGTAAGCCAATTTTCAGTGTATTGTGTTTTTTTCTTCCCTTGACAATGAGCTGGAATCAGCTCGAAACGTCGGGTTGCTTTGGTATTGTACACTTTGGACTTTCCCACATCAACAACAACATTGGGCGTGAGCAAAAAAATAAAACCAACTCCCTACAATTCCAATCTCCACCACAACAACTTCACCAGAGCCCAATACAATTTAGAATCTTATGAAATTTACAACAATGAGCCTCTGTCTACAACGATGTATTCTGCCTTACAAGTTATGGTGCTCTAGACTAACATCCCTCTATCACCTTCTGAAAAAAAAAACAAGCAAATCCACTATAAGTTTGCAGCGTGTCACCCACTCACGTATTTACTTGTCCTCTTACTCATAAGCTGATGACCTTGCAACTCTGTTTCCCCCTCTCTTTTGCTACTATTTTCTTGCTGCTGTCAGCTATCATCTTTTTTCCTCGAATACCACACGCTTTGTTGTTTTTCCCTGGTAATCCATCCCAGACCACTAGTTATTTCTCACCATTTCTGAAAACCAGCCATCAGATACGATGAGCGCAAAACCACTCAAGTGTTATGAATGCGGCAAAACCTATCATCCATAAGACGTCGTTCAAGGCTCCCAAACTGCTGTCTCATTTTTTTCTCTCTGACACCTCTGACTTAATCAACATGGCTCACCTCACTTTCAGCCATTCCTGCGTCCTGTTACACCAAACTCACAAAGAAACACCATACAAGTGCAAACTATCCGGCGAACCTCACGCAAGTTTCCACAAGAGTGAAAGAACCCGCCAAGTTTCAGCCAATCAAAGTAGTGATATCCCTTCAAAAATGGCTGCCACCAAGTTGCTACATTAGTTGCAAAGCTATAATCACCACCGAATATCACTTCACACGTTAAATGAAAAACTTGAGCATGTACGGGTTCTAGCAATGGTCGGGTTTTTCGTTTAACCTTTGATATAATAGTCGGTGGGATTAGCGTGGCAACAAATGTAGCAACTTGGTGGCAGCCATTTTGCTCTGATATCACTGCTTTGATTGGCTGAAACTTGGTGGGTTCTTTCGCAATTGTGGGTTTTGTTTCAGTTCACATTGTTCCTTAGTCATGTCCTATGCGCTTTGACTTTTTCCGTATTGTCCTTCACATCGCACGTTAAGGCATTTATTTTTGTTTACTTTTCTCATAATTTTGGTTGCGTCATTTCCGGAGGAGAAGCTGAGTGAACCCAAATCCAACAAAGTTCAAGTTGCCACTTGTTAACGATGAACGTTATTAATTATCCGTTAACAACAAAGACAATGGCTTTATTCAACCCAAAACAAACACAAATCCAAAATAAAACAGAAAGCGGCAGTAAAGAGGAAGCGCCAGAACGCTTAAGGTCCATCCACTCACACTTCCGGTCTATTTATAGCTCGCTATAAAAGTGGGAAATATTTCACTCATTCCGATCGTTTATTATTTTCCACTTGGTCGCCACGGGAGGGCGTTACAGTCAGCACGGAGGACCTCTTGGCCAATTGACGAAGAGTGCTTCAACTTGATTGGTCAATTGGATTCCAACAGAGTGGCAAGATTGCAATTTAAAACACGTTTTAAAGCTGAGGCTGTGGGTTTATAGCTCGGCTAACGAGCCAAGAGGTTCGGGAAAGCAAATTAAATGAAAAGAGGTGAAAACGACGTTTTAAAGGCGCCGAAAATAAAACTGTGTACTCCCGTTTGAGCAAACAAAAACACCAGAGGAAAATTTGTAGGGATTTGAGAGGATATGCTGGGTGTAATGGTACACCACACCTTATGCTGGAAACCTCAAATCAATTTTATTTGTAAAAAAAATGGCGAGAGGAAATGCTATTTTAGTAATATTCAAACATGGCGTGCCAAGCTATCTTTTACGATCTCTTTACTTTGTTTTGGTTTACCCGATCAAATTGTACGGTATTACAATTTGGGGAGACACTACTAACACCTATCTACAGAGGATTTTAATTTTACAAAATAAAAGTCAGTTCGACTTATTGCTAAAGTGACCTGCAGGGAGCACACTCTGTCTTTGTTTAATCCCTAAAATCTTTTACGGATTGAGCTTTTTTTAAAGTACGATGTATGTTTATGTAAAAGTCCTTAATGGATGAATGTTGGGAACCATTCCTCTACGGCAGTATTTCTCAAAGTTTTTTAAACTGCGACCCCTTTTTTTTTTCCAAAATTTGACCACTGTAGACGGGTCACGACCCATCCGTGCCGGCAATACTAATTTTATGGTTTGTAATTTTACTCATTTTTTAGTGCGAGCAATGTGCTTGTTTTTCTGAGCGCAACTTCTCCAAATTTGGTACAACACTAAATACAGATGCAAACCTATTTACGTTGCCTTTTGGACTTATATGTCAGACTGCCTGAGCGGGGAATCGAACCCAGGACCTTTGGAATCAAAAGCCAAGGTCCTGCCGCTGAGCCAGACTGACACGGCCGTGGCCGTCTGTCAGTCCGTGGCCGTGTCAGTGGCCGTGGCCGTGTCAGTGTCCGTGGCCGTGTCAGTCTGGCTCAGCGGTAGGACCTTGGCTTTTGATTCCAAAGGTCCTGGGTTCGATTCCCCGCTCAGGCAGTCTGACATATAAGTCCAAAAGGCAACGTAAATAGGTTTGCATCTGTAATTAGTTATTTCTTGTGAGCCTTTGGCTTTCCCGTCGTTTGGTACAACATTTGTTAAATTTAATCGTAGCTCATTTTCCACAGCCATCATTCGGTTACGAATCATTGCTTTCAGTCCCACTAAATAGGACAAGTGCTTCAACGGCACTTCATGACAAACCATTGTCTTCTGTATGTACCGTAGCCCAGAATTCTTAGTTCCTTTGATTTGAGCTGAAGTTTTAATGTTGAGTCTGACGATAGTCCACTGATTGAAAAAAAAATATTGCTTCCTCAATTTGAATTTGAGACAGCAATATTAAAAAAATAAATTTCACTGTTCGTTTCGTTATGTTCGTATAGAGCAGTGACACGACGTAGTATTATTGTATATAACTCTATGCTGGAGCCTTAATGGGTTAGCTGCAAGGGGCACTGCAGAGAGAAACAGAAGGGGGTCTACTGAAGCCGATGCTGTGAAGAGTGAGTTCTTAGACCTAAAACGCGCGATTTTTGTTGTTGGAGAAAACAACGTTATTTTAAGCCCAAGAAATCCGTTCTTCCGTTGTTTTTCCCTCCATTTTTATGTATTGCACCTTGTAGTTATGCCCTCCAAAACCCATACTGGTGCCAATATGGCGGCAAATGTCACTGCTGTATTGTCTTAATATTATTAGCCCTGTGTTCCAATCCAGAGATTAACCATACTTTTCCTACCTGTACAGAAGGCCGTATCATCAAAAGTTTGTCAGCCTCGATATAAACTCAGCTGTACGGTTTGGATGCTGATAAAAATGGAGCTCGGCGCCAGACGCTTCAAATTCATCTGAGGTAACAACTTCTCGAAAAGAAAATTATGACGAATCCTTCCTCAACTGCAGCTTTTCAGTTACTGGTAATGAGAACCTATTCGCGACCCACAGTTTGAGAAACACTGTTCTAAACGGTGTAAAATAACAGTAGAAGGTATTGTGATATTCACACGCACAACACGCGCTACAATGATAAACTTGTTCCTCGTAGATGTAGATCCAACCACGGGAAAATGAGTCTATCTGACATTGCTCCCATTGTGTGGAATGACTTATCCAAAGTCAGTTTCTGATAAGTTAAACTGTAGTAAATTTTGACGCTTCTTAAGAAAATATTTTATGAGCTCCTAAAAATCAAGTGTATACAATCCTAGGGGTTTAAACAAATTTTTTTTTGTCTAGTGTTCGTTTTGTTAGTTTGTTGTGTTTACCCTTTTGTAAATAATTTCGTTATTTTGTGCTTTCTGCCTGGTTCGTTACTATAAAATAGGTATCTTGTATTTCTCGTGACGATTCCCTTCATGTAGCATGCTTCATGAAAATAAACTTATCATTATTATTAATTATTATATCCACACTTTCCCTAAAGGACAACACTATGAGGGAAAGACTGAAAACTAAACATTTAATTTAGGCCAAAGAGCGCTGAAACAGATTTATTTATCAGTAGGCATTTAATTGAGTTCAGAAGATCACAGTTACTCGGCCGA
>JAHWFP010264506.1:827-24555 GCA_023313725.1 Lithobius niger
GAAACAAAGACTGAATTGCATATTATATTTTTCTGCTGAATATTGCATGTCATACGTATAGAAATATAGCATATATCATAACAATTAATCCAGTTTTTGTTTTATTCAATTCTATCCTGTAATTTATAAGATATATTATTAGTTATCAACTCGTGCTGCTCGCTCGGCCAATTATATTTGGCTGCTTACCATTACATGTTATACATATAGAAATATAGCTGATAGCATAATAAGCAACCCAGTTTTTCATTCAATTCTGTCCAGTAGTTTTCGAGATATCAACATTTTCGGTCAGAGTCACATACATTAATCCTGCAACTTCTTCCGTATAACGACGGCGTTTTTTTTTTGACCGGAATTGTTCATCAGATATGGAACTGACCCATGGGTTGATGGGTCAGTGGGTCACGTTTTTATCGTGGGTCAAGTGGGTCATGGGTCAAGACCTTTCATCCACTGACCCGTAGGAACTGAATTTCCGTAGTTTATTTATAATAAAAACCGAAGCAAGAAAAAAAAACAATACTGGCGCATCATGTTAACTAGGTTAACACCGTTAAGCACACAATTTATTGTTTTTTTTTTAGGTTTAAATTAATGAACTGCAGAGTATATTTGTTTGCAGTAAGTTATTGTAACACTGTGTTGTGTTTATTTAGTAAATGCTTCTTTTAAAAATTGCATTGTTTGAAATTGCATGCATTTGAATAATGTAGTATTTTTTTCACAGCATGGGGTGAGTCACGGACGGTGGGTCACATTTTGTTCCTTATCGGGTGGGTCAAGTGGGTTTAGGGTCAGGGCTCGAGTGGGTCGGCAATATGTCAACGGGAAAATACGTTTGATTGGCATAATTAAGCTTGTCAACTCAGCTTTCGAAAACAGTGAAGATGGGAGTTACTGGGGTGGCGAGGGTGATGGGGGGTGGGAGGGGGTATATGATAAACGTATAGCGATTCTGTTTGCTCGACATTACCGCATTTGCTGCCGACCAAAGTCAAAATGATGCCCAGCTTTACCCTACAAGCCATTTTGTCGTAACGTCGCCACGAGTAAAAAGCCTTAGTAAAATAGGGGTCATCAGGTTTAAAAATGTCAAGACATGATAACTAAACTAAATTAAGAGTTGGATTGCGAAGCAAAAAAAAAATGTTGAACTTTTACGCGTGCATTTGCTTGCATCACACTGAACTCGTTTAGATGGAGACCTAGGTAGTAGTAATTGGGGCCTTAATATCTGAATCGAAGGAATTAATGAATTCGCAAATTCGTTGTGTCTTTGCAAGCGAGCAAGCGAGGGTGTGGTTTCGTTATGTGATCTATCTTCATTAACACAACGTCGTATTAAGTCAGTTAATTTATGCATTCTGTTCCTAATAGCATAACAAACCGCAGAAATTATTCATCACTTTCAAATCCGACAATTCCAGACCAAATGGAATTTAATTTATGGGTAGTTACTGGCAAATTGTTGCCAATTAGGGGTTTACGAGCAGATCCACTAATTACATAATAAAACAATATAGAAATGCTCTCAAGATGAAATGACCCCATTCCTTATGCTTTTAAAACGGCTTACGGAATTAAGGGTATAATGAAAGGAAGCTGACCACATGAAGTAATAAAGGTCGAGCCACCGAAGTTTGAAGTTGTTTCTGAACTCCTTAAAGTACTTTAAACAATGTATAACAACCTCCGTTCTAATTTTATTGGAGAATAGCTCTGCTATGAAGACACTCCAATGTAATCTTAGACCGCGCATCACGCGAAAACCACAAGGACTATCCAAACTAAACTTTGCATGCAGTAGCACGGGAGGTTGGACAAGGTTTATCAAAAAAATCCGGAATCGGACATGCATGGGTTGACGAACTATCTGGGTGACAAAATGGACCAATAGCAAGAGCCAAAATCAAAACAAAAACGAGATGGCGAAGTCGTTTCTAATTGTTGAAGGCACCCGATTGTTAAAAGATTGATAGTTGAAGGATTGATTGTTGTTCTTGATTGTTGAATTCTCTTTTGGCCCCAAGCAGCTGTCTATAGTTTGTTCCACATTGTGTTTTCAGAAAACTGACTGGATGACGACTCGTTTCCTTCCACTGAGAGTGAAAAAACATGTGGAAATCACACTTGTAGACTCTACACAGCAGTTACTGTTAAAGTTTACGAATGGGATGTTTACGGATTTTTTGCACTCGTAGTGGAAGGAAACGTGGCATCATACAGTCAGTTTTCTGAAAACATAATGTGGAATAAAGTATATAACTGTTTCGAAATTACAAAGCAAATTTTTAAATGCAAACAGCAAACAGCAAAAAAAGAGGAGCCCGGTCCATTATGTCGACAGGGAAAAGGACGACGGCCCTTAGTCTACATTGATATAGAAAGACGCAGAGATATTTAAAGTATTACTTCCCGCAAATTTCTTTTTCCTCTTTTTGCAGTGGTTTTGTAATTTTACATGAAGATAGCCTATAAATAAACAAACAACCGTTACGGCATCCAGAGACTGTAAGTGAAGACCAATGTGACCATCCAGACGGAAAAAATTTACGTGTCACCGTCGTGTCATCACGTGTGTTCAGATAACTTTTTTTTTTGTCTAGGTGGCTGAACTCTAGTCTTCATTGCAGTGTCCCCGGAACTGGCTGCAGTTTCACTTCTCTTCATTGAAGAGAAATGAAACTGGAGAAATGAAACAGCCATTAACTGGCTGCTGGCCTCTGTTTTAAGCTTAGCTCGGCAATTTGCGCATTCATACAACGAAAAGGTCCCAGGTTATAATCACTCCGATTAAATCAGGTGATTATACCACACTAGGTCGATTATACCCCGCTCCTCTACCTTCCCCCACGATAGCAAGCGGGATGTATTCAGAATAATTTTATTTTTGGGTGTGGGCCAAATGAAAATAAATAAAAAGTGAGGATTTAGGAGGCCACGGACGAATAATATTTTAACCCCAGAACCGAAAAAAACCTCTCGGTTGCCCTGCGTGCGGTATGTGAAATGTGCATTTACGTGTGCTAAGTTCTTGCACTGAAGTTGTACTCTGAACTCTTTATTAACACTGGCGATAGTGTTAGTAAGGGACGACCTAGGATCTCTGTGTTAAACTTTCAACTTTGAGAGCTTATAACTCCGTCAAAATTAAAAATTTTAAAACCCAATTTGGAATCTAGCCTTGACTAGTCAAGGCCTGTCTACAGTCCAAAAATTGTGAAATTCAGTCCTGCCAAATCTGAGATACAGAGAGGGGCCAAATAGACAACTTCTTGTTCTTGGTCTTGTTCTTGGTCTTGGTCTTGTTCTGGGGATGTACCTTCCGTCAACAGGTCAAACTATTTGTCCTGTAAAGCTGGTTCTTAGCTCATTTTACAGGTATTGCTCCGTAGATGTACCCTTTCCATAACGCCTTTTCTAATTGGTCAAGTGGTTCAGGGGTTACGGAGCTGTAAACGACCAGATTGATTGTTTTACATTGTTTTAAACATTGTTATTATGCAGCAATGCCATTTAGCAAACGCCAGCTGCAAGACATAGACTGAAATTAAAGTATTTGTTTCTATTGTTAACACTAGCGATAGCCAGGTTAGTAAGGGCCATAGCTATTTATCGAGATTAAAGGCGGCGCAAAAAAACAAACAACAAATTAAGTATAAAGGTGTCACACAAACCTACCCCTCATCCACCACCACACCTATTTATTACAATTCTCAAAGTAACACAGATTAATAAACAAAAACGTATCGTTAAAAGTTAAAAGTAAGGGTCTTAAAGTCAAAACCTGTAAGGAACACGGACAAGCTTTGACTGTAAGGAACTAGGTGTCAAATTTGGCCAGTAAGACGCTGCTAAGCCTTACTACCCGGTGATCATGTTAATGAATTAGTAAGGAAAATTGGAAATTAGCCAACAACGAAAATCGTACACTAGAAATAACGTAGTTCATAAGCCACCTTTATGCACTTACGTTAAATCGGAGTGGCATGACCCGGACTCGAACCGGTCACCCAGTTCACCCCCATATCACTTGCATAGCGCCTTAATCTCTCCGTTGCACTCCGATGAAACGTAAGTGCATAAAGGTGGCTTACTGAACTACGTTAATTCTAGTGTACGCGATTTTCGCTGTTGGCTAAATTCCAATTTTCCAAAATATTATTTCCAGCGATTTATGTCTATTTATTAATGACTTAGTAACTCAGACAGAATGGGTGTACACGCTTACGCTTGTAGCAGGTTGTCTTGCTTGGAATCGCTGCCATGTTATCAAACCGGAAAAAAAATGTCAACCTAAAGCATAGTGGGAAACCCAGACACCCACTATTATTGGATCATCTCATGGGTCTTTATAGGACGATTTCGGACAGCTGTTCGTTAAAAACCGGGTAGTAAGGGTCTAATGCTTAGCAGCGTCTTACTGGCCAAATTTGACACCTGACCCTTACAGTCAAAGCTTGCCCGTGTTTCTTAAAGATTTTGACTTTTAGACCCTTACTTTTAACTTTTAACGATACGTTGTTTGTTTATTAATGTTAGTATGTGCCTTTTCTCTTTTACATGCATTTTGGTGAAGTGAGGAAACGAGTAAAAGATGGACAACAACGCTTGAGGTAAACCATACTAACCCTGTTAATTTAATTTCAGTTCACTTCAATTTAAGTTAATAGTACCCATAAAGGCTGGCCGCACCGCAAACGCAAAATTTGGCCTCGCGACAGGTCATTCTGTCGAAATCTGTCTCAACTTGCTGTAAACATCTCCACATCCACAGCATGAACTGAGCGCCATACACCGGATACGACAGTGTCGCCAGTTGTCTTAAGGGTGGCCGCGCACCAAATTAGACAACTGTCTCACGACGAGACGTTGCAAGGCGAAACGTCGCGAGACGTAGCTTCTGGTGGATAGACCCCCCACCAGACGAAACTAAACGGAGCTTCACTTTGGGTGGCCGCACACTAAAGTCGACAAAACGTCTTTGCAAGACGAAACGTCGCGAGACGTCGCATCTGGTGGAGAGTCCCCGTCACACGAAACTAGAAGGAGCTTCGCTTTGTTGCTTAAGACGTCTCGCGACAACGTCGCATCCGGTGTGTGGCGCTCAGCTCATTCCTATGGTTTTGGAAACATCTGCAGCATGCTGAGAATGCTTTCGACAAAATGTCCTGTCGTGAGACGTTTTGTCGACTTTGGTGTGCGGCCACCCTTAGTTATCGTGACTCCGGGCGATACAAAACCCCGGGCGAAGCCAGGTACGACTGACTGCTAATGGGTAATAAAAAAAAATGAGTCGGTTACAGGATTGTTGTGATTTGAGCCTCTGAAGTGTGGAAATTATTTAAACCAGGCAGTCGAACCGGAACCCGTGGTGTTTTGTCTTCTTAGGTAAGTAAATAGCGTTTTCAATGGAGTGTGGCTGAATTGCCTGTTTCTCTGTTTTGACACCAAGCGCAATGAGCCCGAACAACGATCGTGCATACGGTGATTGTTACTCAACCAACTTTGAACCTATTCAACTCGGCTCTAATAGTCAACATTATTGAAGAAGTATTTCGTTTGTTATTGATTGTTACAGGGCACATCCGTCCCTCGCCTTTTTTTTTTGCTACCGTGCTAAGAATGACAGCTCGACCTCTTGCTGATGGTTACAGGGCATAGTTGTACTTCGGTACTCTTACTCCAGGGCGTGTGTCCTATACAGTTTCGTGCTTGATGGAATTTTGTAGCGTTTAAACTGAAGTTGCCTCACATCGGTCTACTTCGGCCTGTGCTGACCCAGGTGAAGCTTGTACGCAGTGGAAGTGGTGGTAAAATGTGGCTGTCGTGGTGTATTGAGTGACAAGTGACAGGAATAGTTGGAGTTGAGTGTAGATGGAGTGTGCAGGGGACGATGATTTGTGCTCTTCCAAGATGTTTGAATGCTTTAAATGAATTTATTGGTTGTTGTGATTTGGTAGTTTTGTGGTTTTGATTATTGGTTGTGTTGTATGTCTTTAGGCTGTATCCAAGCGCATGACTTCGGGTCAGGGTCTGGAAATAAAGCAATCTGAATCTGAATCTTACTCTACGAAACGACTTCTTGTAAGGATTTTATCATATCAAAAACCAAAACTGGTAAACGGGACCATCAAGTTCCGAATGGTTCGTCCCTTCAAAGGAGTAATATCAACACATCAAAACATTCGCCAAGTTAATCGCACCGACTAATACTTTGGATGTTAAATGAAACTTGAACATTGCTATTAAAAGTCTCTTTTACCAGTTTTGGTTTTTGATATGATATCACTTTTTTTTAAAGTGTCTATTAGACTCAACTCAACTAGCCTGCAGATGTGTAATAAAGTGCCACGTCAACAGTAGCTTGAGTTGTAATTTATCTAATATCACTCCTTTGAGAGGCCGAACCATTCTCAACTTGGTGTCCTCTACAGTTTTTGGCTTCATTTTGATATTTTGTTTGTTTTTCGTGAACTGGACGTAGACACAATTTCTTTGGCAACGTTGTTTATTTATTTATTTATATTTACAACAGCTTGTCATATACAGTTTTATTTTTGGTGGACATCCCGTTTACTGAACTATGGAGTTCGTGATGAGGTAACTGCATTTCTGGTGGTAACACTTTAATGTTGTTTGTAAATTTAATGGCAAGTGCATGACACATCCTTTAGGAAATTTTATTTTTTTATTGAAAGAGAATTTCCCTCGTGTAGCCAGCCCATTTGTTGCGTTGTAACAACTTCATTCGTACTTGATTTGTATTGTTTGCACAATGGCAATTAATTTGTTCGCGAATATCCATACTTCTCGTGAACCTTGTTGTCGTCGATGCTTTAACCTCGTACAATGAAGACTTACATTGTTTGCTAAAACGCCCTACAAGAACATACTAGAATCCTTCGTGCGAAAGGCCACGTATTTGAAACCACCAAAGGATGGTTCACTAAATTCCGAATAATTCTACCCTTTCACGAAAAGATTCCATCGCGTAAAGTAATTTTAGTATTACCTCACATTAATCGGTGTGATGAGTGTGAAGAAACCCGGCATTAATCGAGTGATATCAACACACCAAAACAGTCGCCAAGTTAATCGCACCGCCCAATAGTTCGAAGGTTAAATGAAAACTAGAACATTGCTAATTTCGGTAGCAATGTTCAAGTTTTCATTTAACGTCCAAAGTATTATTCGGTGCGATTAAGTTGGCGAATGTTTTGGTGTGTTGATATCACTCCTTTGAAGGGCCGAACCATTCGGAACTTGGCGGCCCCTTTCACCAGTTTTGGTTTTTGATATGATATATTTTTTAAAATTGTGCGTATGACTCAACTCCACTACCGTGCAGATGGGTAATAAAGTGGCATGTCAATTGTAATTGTTGTAATTTGTTTTATTTCATTAGTTTTGGCGTGTTGATGTTACTCCTTTGAAGGGCCGAACCACCCTCAACTTGGTGGCCTCTTCACCAGTTTTTGCCTTTGTTTATTTTGCTTTGTTTTTAGAGATGGTTTATTTTTCGTGAATTGGACGTGAATACAATTTCTTTGGCAACGTTGTTTAGATTCATCGTGCTATACTAGTGTGTGTCTAGGCACGCACGTCAGTGTACACGTTGTTATTGTCGAACTTTGGCTGTCCAATGAGAGACGATGCCGACAATACTAACAATGGTTATAACAATATTTTCGTACTTACGCGCCATTCCACGCCATCCTTGTTACATCCCTAGGCTCCAAACCATAAAAGGTACGCAGTTCGTATCGTACTGTAGCCATTCGTCCAATTTCATAGCTGGAAGCCTTCCCGTTTTCTCGGTATCGATGAATAATCACCCTATGGAAATTAACATGGGGATGAGCGGACTAGAATTAGCTAGCTAGTTACACATTTTCAACGTTATTGAGGGTCAGATTTTCCATTGAAAGCAGCTTAGCTGGCATTCCTACACGAGTTAATTTTTGTCAGGTGGGTCAGTGTTCTTGATTTCAACACAATTTAAGCTTTTGTACCGCATTATTATTTTTGCCCAAGTACCTGAAATGTGCCCAACTATGCTTCAAGATATAAGACACTGACGCTATAGCGCCGCGCTACAATGGTTTACAACCTCGACAATTGAATTGATGTGATGATTGCTTCCTAACTTGGCGCGACACACTAGCGTGTGTCTAGATTCAACAAAAACTATCGTTGTTTCTTGAGTGTTTGTTTGTGTTTGCTTTTAGGGTGCACGAACACGAACTGGATTGTCTGTCCCACGACGATGAGACGGACAATTTAGCTGGAGAAATCCAAGCAGAAACCCAGGATTGATGGATTGATGCTGATTGAGCAATCGGCCTATATACATATCATACGACCAAACTACTTCTAAAAGCTAAATACTAACAAAAGTATACAGAGACGACACCCGGCATACACAACCCCGCTATCACAACCCACGATCTTTGACATACCACAGTCAACATGAGCACGAGGCACCACAGTGGCAACAGTATTCACTTAAACTGTAACCACATTATTGTAGGATAACGTCGAGTGTTTCCAGGTTCTTGTTTTGCTTAAGTAAACGAACGTACTCTAATAGTGACCATCCACTTTTGCATTGTATAGGTAAAGCCTAGTTTTGGCGTCGGTTGTCAACTCGGCGACTGGAGTTTCCGGATCACCAGTCGACTCGGCCTTTCGTGGGAATTGCAGCAGGTGGCTGCCGATCGTATTCGGCAAAGCGGAATGAATCCCTAGCCCGCCACTGACATCCTTGCAATCATCAGTTGCTGAAAACGACTATACTTCAATGGAATTGACAATACAAACAGACGCGACTGAGTTTGAACGACAGAACAAAAGAGCCTTTTTTTTTTTATGATGCTTGGGGCAGCGACTAACTTGCCTCTAATGTATGACTGAAAAGAAGTGGACAAGTTAGGTGGAATGGTAGGAATAAATATCTTTCTGTTGTACATCTCCCCAAAACAAAATTATTAAGGATCCCACCAAGATTTTATGAAGTCATGATATCAAACGCCGAGCTCTTTTGCAAAGGTAATTCCACCGAGTAATAGTTGGAACGTCAAATGAAAATTTGAAAATAGCTTAGCCCGTAATTTTCTAGCATTTCAAGTCTTAATCGGTTGGATTAACTTGGCGAAAAGCTTGGTGTGCTATTTCATGACTTCACAGGGCGCAAAACTTTGGCAGGAATTCTGAATACGTTTTGTTTTGGGTAAATAACAAATTTTTTTGGTCCAAATTGCTAAGATTCATTTTTTTCTCTCTAGCAATTACAAGAAGAAAAGCCGAAAAGCTAGAAACAGGGTCCGAGTCTTTTTGGGGCCATAGTATAGGTTTACGTGTGGTAAAGAGGCCCCCAAATAGAGAATGGTTCGGGCACTCAAAGAAATGATATCAACAGATCAAAACATTTGCCAAGTTCCATGCCACCGACTTATAGTTCAAAGATTAAATAAACATTTTGACCATCTGACGGTGGCACTGTTCAAGTTTTTCCTTTATTGTCTGACGTGTTAATCGTTGGAATGGAACTTGGTGAATGTTTTGGTCTGTTGATATCACTCATTTGAAGGGCCGAACCATTCTCTACCTGGTGGCCTATTTACCGGTTGTGGTTTTTGATGCGATATCACTACTTTATTTTCAATAGAGCTATACAAATAGTTAGACCAGGACTACTCTTTTTTTTAATTTGTTGATTGGATTCTAATCATTACTAATTTCTTAAACCTGCCCATGCAGTTCTAGTAACATGCTCAAACTGGCAACGCGTACATAACAAGATATTTATCATTCTATACTAGTGCGCTTAACTGAACATGTAAGACCAGTACTTCACAATTGTTGTATTTTTAGTTTATTTAAATTGTGGCTAGGCAATGGTTATTTTGTGTATGTGTATCGTTTTTGCTGTTGCAAGGTTTATTAAACGTAGGCGTTATTTTTTGTCGTGGTGTTTTTTTTTTTTATTGTGATTCGTTAACTATTCCAGAAGAGAATATACAAAAGCCCCAGTTGTAGCATCCGGGGACTGCAGTGAAGACCAGTGTGCGGACATCTAGGTGAAAAAAACTCCACGTGCTTGCGACTGACGTTAAGCTTATAAAGCCACTGCGGCAATCGGGATGGTGCCGCTGTAACTCTGCGGCTAAAGTAGTCGAAAAGACGGCTAAAGACGGGGGCATTCGCATCCGACGCAAGATGAACTAGTCCGAAAACATTTGCTAAGAACGTTTTTTTTAATCTTACTCGATCTTACTGGGCTTCGCTACTGTGCGCACATGCACCACGGTTGTGTTTTTATATCTTCTCACTGCACTTTTATTTCTGGCCAGAAGAAAAATGAAACTGGAATAAGGAGATTAAGACGGAAGTTTTTTTTGGCTCAAAAACTCAAAAACCAAGGATTTATTTTAAAGGATGGGCGATATCGTGGTTACATATTGTTAATGATCTTAGAACCGATGAGAGAATGAAATTAAAGCACTAAGCCCCCCCCCCTCCCGCCCCCGCGCACTGGGCGGTCAGTCAGTCGCAGCGGCCACTGGGATCCCGGGCGGCGTGCAGGCGACCACAGGCCGACAGTCCCAGAGTCGGACTGGGTGGGAAAGGGCGCCTGTGCCATTTATCAAAATGACTGGAAGGAAACTCCGATGAAATTATGGTACCTCCAGGCCATCTACGCGTTTGGGGAAAGAGCCCTAAGCTCCCCAGGCTGAAGCAAAGTCCAGAGTAGAGCTCAAGAAGCTCTGCTTGTTTTCATATTCTGTCGTCATTTCTGGCTTCAGCGTGCATTCCTCAGCACGCATTATGTATTTCAAGTAATGCTATTTTTGGAAATATTTTGTTTTGTAGTGGGTATGGGTGGTGGGGGGGGGGGGGGGGAGTGTACAAATTGTGTTAAAACCGTGAGTAAAGGGAGGGCGAAAAGATAAATTGTGCCAACGGGAAATGTCATAGTGGACAGGGAATCCAAAACCATAATTTTTCTTCACGGGGAGGAGGATGAAATAGACTGCCAAAAGGGGTGCCGAAAGTATGGTAGCCAAAGGGCGCCTGTGCCACTATGGCCAGTCCGAGCCTGGGCCGACCATACTTGCTCCGTGTTCATTGTTCACCACGTGATCGATAATAATATTGGCCGTGTCGACGACTGGCCGCACGACCTAGCCACCCAGTGCGGGGGGGGGGGGGGTAATAGTAGTCAACGTTTAAAAAAACCAGCAAGTGCACGTTTTATACAGTAAAATACTGTGTGCCGAACCGAGGACATGCAAACCGTGACTGTAACGGAATGCGCCGACAATACTAACAACGGTTACAACAAAGTTTTATTACTTACGCGCCCGCTCATGCATTCCCGTGAAGTCCCAGGTTGCAATCCGCAAAAGGTATAGCGTTCGTGTTGCACTGTACGACCAATCATGTGTCTGAACTCCTTCCCAATATTTCGCTGAGTGAGAGCATTGGTCCTATATGCAAGTTAACATGGCAGTTGGCGGACTGGCTGGCTAGACTAGCTCGCTAGCCATTACCTATAGCTACATATTTTCAACGTTATTGAAGCTCAACTTCCGCAATGAAAGCCAACGTGATGTTAAGAACTGTCACGGAGTCACTGCTCTCGATTTCAATCAAATTCCAGCTTTTGTACCACATTGTTATTTTCGCCCATGAAAGGTGTCAAGACTCTGGTTCGTGATATCACACACTAACGCTAAATGATGTTGACTCTGTCCTTAAAATAGTGCTGAGATTGATTTGGTATCTTTGGATTTACGCTTCCCCTTAACCCAAAAAGGCATTTTGTACGGTTAACCCATAGCTAACAAAATTTACGTTTAAAAGAAGCTCCAGCGTACGGCGTAAAACCATGGTAAAACACAAGCTGGAACAAATACCGATTTCGTTGGTCCTACGTCAATTTCGGTGGAAATTATTGGATTTCGAAGTTCAACAGGCAATGCCATGCTGGGGAAAACACAAGGACCGCCACTATTTCAGACCGAAACCGCCCTTTTTTTCTCGTAACTGAAAGTTACGTTTGTATTCCATCGTGTTCGCTCGTCGTCTCTGATCCAATCGAAATCGTGGAAACATTTCCCTTGTAGTGCTTCTATTGATAGTCGTGAATAAAAAATAAGATAAAAGTAGCTGGGCGCGCCATTGTTTTCACTCCCCTTACTCTCTTGGGTCATAATAACCGCCGGAAGCGAAGATTAAGATTTGTCCTCCCATCACTGACGTCGATACTCATTTGCCAGTTGAGCTTGGCGTAATCCGCGTTTCATCGCGTTTCGCCCCTGGAGCAGTTACCATGACGACGGCCGGCGTCGATGAGGTGCACACCAACGGTGAAACTAAATTTAGAAGCTGTAAAACTGTTGTTGCGTTGTTTATCAACGGAAGACAAGCAATAATTAGTAATTCCGGTAGCACTTATTGTAAGATTCGACCTCAACATTCCCCCTCCCCCTCCCCACCCTCTCCCTTTAATTTGTCCCTCACATCAGCGGTGGACAGATAACCTAGTTTGGATTCCTGCTCCCCAAAAACAAACAAACAAACAACAACAACAACAACAACAGTTTGGCTTCGTGCTTCCTAAAAACAAACAAACAAACAAAACAACAACAACAACGCCAACAACAACATAACAACTACAACATCAACCGAGTTTGGGTTGTATATTGTGGCATGTCAAAGATCCTGGGTTTTCCGCTTGGATTTCTTCATCGAAATTGACCCCCTCATCGTCGTGGGGCAGATAACCCAGTTTGGGTTCTTGCTCCCTTAAAACAAAACAAACGTTCAACAAAAGCCAGCCCCTGGAATCTTTGTTGATGTAGGTTGTGGCACGTCAAAGATCCTGGGTTTTCCGCTCGGTTTCGTGCTAGTTTGCGTTCGTGGTCCCTAAACACAAAACAACAACAACAAAATGTTGTAACTCTGCCCTTCAAACACTACTGAGCAGGGACGTACACAGGCCCCCGAGAGTAAGGGGTAAACTTTTTCTGGGAACCTTTTTTTTTTTCTGGTGTTTCATCCTCTTTTTACCTGCCTTTTGCAGGACTTTAACCATTTCTGCCCCTCTTTGCACCACTTTCTTCGCCGCTATGGTACTTTTTTGGAGTTCTTAGGTTCTTTTACAACACCGCTGCACCGAAAAAGGGCACTTTTTCAGAAAAAAAGGGGCACTTTGCCACGAGGGCAGGGGCTTTTTTTCAATATTCAGCGGCCTATGCCAAAAATTCGGCTAACTTTAGGCTAGCTGGAAATAAATTCGGCCAATTTCGGCTGACATTATTTTCGGCTAAATTACAGCTTAAATGTGGCTACTTGGGATGTTTCTGCGTCATGCGTCAGGCCATTATTATTTTGATGAATATTAAAAAAAGATTATTTAATAGCTTGATGGAAACACTAAAACTAGCCCACTTTTCGTCCTATTGTATGAAACCTAGTTTCATCGGATTCAATTTTTCTGGGCTCATAGATGATCGTCTATTATAACATACCAAGTTTTCATGCACAGATATCCTGTCTTCATCCATAGATTGATTCGCACAGAAAATTGAATTGAATTCACAATCACGTTTCGTACGAGCTAAAGGACAGAAAGAGAGACCAGTGCACATGGCGGAAAGTTCCTACAACTTGAAATGTCCGCGTTGCGCCCTGCATCCTGTTTCAGAAGGGAAAGCCACCTAGCAGCATCAGCATGTTTCTTTATTTTCTTTTACGCACGGCACGGCATGCAAACAAAATGCATAGGCCTATCATAATGTCGTATATGCGTCTAAGGTGAAGCAATACGATGATCTACAGTTTTTTGCTGTACGTTAAGAAGTTGGTCGAGTTTAAAGACTTCATTTTTAATATATATTTATTTATAAATTATAATAAAACAATATTGTGTTAACTCACAGTACAGAAAAATTTCGGATTGAGCCGCTTTTTTTTGGGCAGCCAGGCTAGGCTTCAGTCGTATCTTTTACAGCTGCATTTCGGCTTACTAAAAAAAATTTGGCATGGCGGCTATAGGCAGCGGCTTCGAGGACAACTCCAAGCAGCCTGTTGAATACTTTGGTTTAGGTGTTTCAGGTGATCTTTGTGGCATCGACCATTTTCCCATTTTGCTTTTTCCATCCCGAGTTGGTCCCATTTTGCGCAATAGGCCTAGGTGTCGCCCGCTGTTGAGCATGGGAACTCTAGTCGATGGTTAGAAAAGTGGTGTGTCCGGCATAGTGGCAGTATCAAAAGGCGGCTGAAAACTATACTTACCCTATGCGGTGGACTCTGGCTTGTATGATTGCGAGTAGGGATCACATGAGAGTAGCGGCGTTGGATTTTCTCCCCTTCTGAGCTATGCTGGCAAGTTTTTATGGGAATTTCACAATAATCTCGGTTTATCTTGAGGAAAGAGAAGGCATCCTTTGGTTCTCACCTGTGTGAACGAATTGGCTTAGGCTGTTCCCCGTCTGTGGTTTGGAGTCTGGTTCGTCCGCAAGGTATCAAGCCATACCTCACCTGGGTCTTTGGTACCACCTGTGACTGTACCTGCCAAGGGAAGGACATGGCTAATGCCTTTAATTTTTGGTACTTAGATGTTGTCCATTTTTCTCTGGGCCCCTGTCCAGCAGTTAGCGAGAGTAGCTGGTATGAAGAGAGCCCACTGATCTTCCTCTTGTGAAGTCAGCGGTATCTCATGCCCTCTACATGTGTCTTTCTCTCTGTCATAACGGAGTAGGTTGGCTAATCACTTTGCTCTCTTGATGTGCGCAAGAAACTCTCTGGAGCAATTCTTGCTCTTTTGTGGAAGCGTCCATTTGTCACCTGTGTTGGTGGCTTATGGTCTGAAGTTCTTGTAACTGAACGAGGTCTACTTCAAGGTTGCTGCCTCAGTCTGATCCTGTTTGCTCTTGTGCTCAAAGACATCTTAGTTGAGCTACGGCATCATACGAATGTAGTGGCTTATGCTGATGACATTACTGTTAGATTGGTTGGTGCAGATGTAGCTACTCTCACTGCTACTATGCAGCAGGTTGTTGACCTTGTTGGGGACTTTCTGGCGAGCCGTGGCCTGTCTCTGTCTCCTGAGAAGACTATAGGCTATTGTCTTTGGATGTGGTTCTACCTCTTTTGTTGTTGGTTCGTCGGTTGTGACCTCGTCTAAAGAAGTCAGGTATCTTGTCAGTTGTTAGACTCTCAGCTAACTTAGTCAGTAGAGGTTACTGCTGTGAAAAGAAGTGTCTGTGACAGATTGAGGACGCTTAAGGCATTGCCCCATCATTGTCTTACTGCCAATCTTTCTGTGATCTCCTCCTTCTACTAAGTGCATACCAGAACTAGCGTGAATTTCCATCTGCCCTTCTTGGCTAGCTTGCACCATGCCACTGATGGTCTGTAAGTATCTGTCATGAGTGCCTTCGTGTTGTCACTAGATGTCTTCCTTCGACCTCTGCTTCTGCTCTTCTTGTTGAGGCTGGTCACCTCCGAGTTGCTGAGCTCCTTGTGGGTCTCTGTCTTTGGGGTCTGGGCCACAGTGATGAAGATTTTGTGGGCAGGATTTGACTGAGTATCGCATCTTGGGTCCGTTAGCCCATGCCAGTCTAGGTGCAACGGGTCTGGTCATTACTCTTCTCTTGGACCACTCCTTAAGGAATTTCACTGTCCCTTTCGTTGTGTTCCCTGCATGTCCATGGGTGTGGTGTGAGGACCATGATCAAGTTTTTATTTCCCTGCCCCTCCCAGTTGTTACTGAGATTTTTTGTGATGCCTCTTTTCATTGTGACTGCTGGGAAGGTGGGGTGGGTGTGTTTCTCTCCCAGCCTGAAACTAAGTATGAGCTTCTTCTTTGCGAGTGTTCCCTTGGTCTTCGTGTGTGAGCTTGTTACCATTTCGATCGCTCTTGATGTTGGTCTCGATCTATACCTTCCCATTTATTGATTCGGTCTGGCTATGCATCCAGCATCCAGTTTTTACAGTGTTCCTTTGTGCGGCTTGTGGTCTGTCATCCTCTTGTGTTGGACATTGGGTGAAAGCTGTTTCAGGCACAGCGTGTTGGTGCGGTCTCTCTGTCCCATGTTCCTGGGCATAGTGGTGTGTTGGGGAATGATGTAGCTGATGATTTAGCCTGGGTAGATAACATCTCCCATCTGCTCCCTGTTACTGTCCCTGTCGTTCCATACGATTTGCATCATGTGGTCTTTTCGTGGCCCCGACATCATTGAGAATCTGAGTGGACTGTGAGTGTCAATGGTCGAACCTCGTTTGCCATTCATCCCTTGACAGTCTCCCCAAGGTTTTTTGGTTCCCATTCTACGAGTGTGGCTGGGAGAGTGTCCAGGCCCCAGACCAGTGTTACTCCTTTCTGTGAGGACATGCCTTTTGCCTTGGGTGGCCTGTGTCGCCAGGTTGCTTGTGTGGAGCAAAAGAAACTGTTCCGCCTTTCTTGTTTATTTGCCCACTGCTGCTTGTGCTGCGGCAGTCTTTGCTTGTGAGTTTAAATTCGGTAGTGTACTTCAGCTGGCTCTTGAAATTCCTCCCCACTCCGCTGCCTATCTCTCCGTTTTCATGCCATTGCTGCCTTGTGTCGGGCGTCTGGTAGATCTGTCTAGCAGTGTGAGTTTGTGAGAAAGGTATTTGGTTGTTAGTGCTTGTAGACAATTGTGTAATTTTTATATTGTTATTGTTTTTGACTATCTGATACTATGTTATGTTTGTTGTTGTGAGCAAACCGCTTGAAATTGTTTCATATATTTGGAGTTCAGGTTTTTGTATTTTGTGTTTTGTTAATGATAGAGCACAAGGCTTTGGGCCTTTAAGCTCTCAATAAATCCATTAAACTCGTTGATTCGTTGTTGAGAACTAATATCTAACGAACCTGGCTGCTGAAAGCTTAGTTTAAAACGAAATGTCCACACTGTCTTCCCAACGACATCTCGTGAGAAGAAATAGTGCCAAAGGGTACAAACTGTGCCTTGCCAACAAGTGATACGAAATGATACGAAAAGGTTCACACTGTCTTATCAACGATATCTCGTAACAAGAAATAGTGCCAAAGGGTTCAAATTGTGCCTTGCCTATAAGTGATACAAAATGATACGAAAAGGTTCACACTGTCTTGCCAACCATAACTCATGATAAGAAAAAATACCAAAGGGTTCCAACTGTGACTTGCCAACGAGTGATACGAAATGGTACGAAAAGATTCACACTGTCTTGCCAAAGACATCTAGTGACAAGAAATGGTACCAACAATTGGAACCTTCGAATGCTTTTTTAATAATTTAAAAAAACTCACATACTACGATGTTTTATTGTTTGTATTGTGTTTAGAAGTTGTTTAAGAAGGCCTGTTATTCTCCTACAGAAGTGTAAAATTGTTTGATATTTTTTCTTTTAAGTTTCGTCGAAGTTGTTTAAGAAGGCCTGTTATTCTCCTACAGAAGTGTAAAATTGTTTGATATTTTTTCTTTTAAGTTTCGTCGATAGTATCCCAGATAAACCTAGCTCCAGAAATCATGTTTAGTGGTCGTAATCAAAATGAACTATAACGATATTACAAAATGGTTTTCGCCACAACATAAAGAAAGATGAAGGATCATGGACTACACAAACAGCGAAAAATAGTCGGGAATCCTTAACATATTTGTGTTGGGCAAATTTTACTTACATAAGTTTAATAAATTCTAACCGGCAAGCAATGCTGCAACCGCTGTTACACTTAATTTCCAACAATTACGCGATCCGACACGAATTTTGCTTTAGTTCAGTTTAAAAGGCAATTTGTTTCAACCAACTTTGGCATATTTTCTGCCTGCGGAAAAGCGAAAAATAAGAAGGAGAAAAAAAAAATCAATAAAGGCGCTTCGTTCTCCCGCCTCGAAAATGGATTTAAACATTCTGGTGGCGTGTGTGATTCGTTGCCAATATGTCTCCACCCTGGGTGCGCATTTCGAGGCAAACCCACGCCTTTGGAACCCCTTCTTCCCTCATCCCACCCACCCTCGCCCTGTTTGAGCTCAGACGCATTAGTCGAAAGCAGCTTATTTCCACAACTGTCTATACAGCAAATATTTAGCTCGAGTGTAAATTCGGTGAATTTAAAGATGCAACACGCCATAAAAGTGTAATGACAGGTTATGGAAACACACTTGAAAGTAACTAATAGTGAATGAATTGGAAATATGGTGACTTTTTATTTTCTTAATCGTGATTTTTTAAAAAAATGACTTCTTTTAGCCTTAAGTCATTTTAAGCAAAGTTTTTTTAAATATTTTTTTTTTGTTAACTTCGGTTTTACACGGCCCACCATGAAGCAAATGCTCGGTGGCTGTGGGGATTTTTTTCTTCTTGATTTAGTAGTAAAACAAAAATTCAATCAACCTAGAATCAGCAAGTAGCTATTTCCTTACATTTTTTTTTAATTATGTCAATTTTTTTTCAAGATCCCACACTTTCATGGAACCTTTTCAAAAATGTTTGGAACGTAAAAATTATGTTTCCTTCCACATCGTTCGTTTGTTTGTCATTAGAACTGGTAATAATGCAGTTAGTGTTTTTCGCTTTGTACAGTACGTGAAACGGCTCAACTTTGAAACATCCACTTTTAGAACCATTTTAGACTATAACAGGCATACTCCAGAAATCTGCTTAAGTGCGAGTGGGGATAAAGGTGAGTGTAAGGGTCAACACGCATCTATAGAAATATCCTCAGATGTCAGGACACTCACACTCGCTTCTGTGGCTGTACTAAAATTGTTGACTCTTACCTTATATGTTTGCACTCACATTTTGTCTTCTCATACTCACACTTGAGTGGATTTCTGGAATACGGCTGTAGTCTAATGAAATTTAACTGAGAATTTTTCATCCCGAAAAACGAACACCATGCTCGACTTACAATGAATAGACACCTCTCTACTCAGTAATTGTTTAAATCAAAGTTTTACTCATTGCTGAAAGGTCACCGAGAAACAATCCACAGATCTCAATTAGAGGAAGCGGTTTGCTTTCAGTCTCGTTATGCCTATACTTAGGGCCAGGGAGCTTGGATTATACGTAGCTTTGATAGGGTGGCCCCACTCAGTTGAACGCGTCTGCGCTATATCACAGCTATTTCTCGTGGTAAGGTATACAGAGCGAGATTCAGTTAGTGACGTTTTTGCTCCCAAACCAATCCTCGAAGCAAACGACGCTTGGTTTTTCGAAACCAACAAAAAGGTTTGTTTTAACTAGCCAGTAGTTTTTAACGAAATTAATGAATAATTATGAAATATCTGATCGCTCAATCTATAATGAATGTTAAATTACACATTATTAAAACAAAACGATAAATTCATACCCGATCACCCGAGACGAGAGTAGCTGACGTAGTTGTGTTGAAACCAAAACAATGGCATGCGTCTACGATGGTCGCTTGTGACGGTGCTCTCCTTCTGATAACAAACGCTGCGATGTCGATTGTACTGGTAGGTTATTGCACTTTAAAACAATTTAAGCAATTGAAGCGGTCTGGCTTACGTTTGATGTTGCGTACTCGTTCATTTGTTAGTCCAATTTAGTGTCGATTCATCGGAAAAATCAAAAGCCAATGAGATGCAAGAATCAGTAAAATGGCGCGAAAAATGGGAGCGTTTGAAGTATGCTAAGCAGCTCCCAAATCTCGCACGGTTTCTCGCGGTAAAGCGTAAGGGCGCGTTTACGCAAAAAGGCCTTCTCGCTCGCCAAAAGCTATTTGCTAGTCAACCGTTATTTATTTATGATTATTTTCCCGTTGCTACTAAATGAATGCGGTAATAGATAACAAATTGTATGTATTATAAATAACAACACGGATAAAGAACAAAAGTGCTACAGTAATTTTAAACATTGCTACAAGATTGTGGTCACGCTATTTCACGCTATTTCCAAAATTTGCTATTCTCCCTCAAAGTATAGCTTCTAGCAATGATCAAACGTCGGCAGAATAAATAGCTTCTCGCAGCGAGAATTCAAAATCAAACATGGCGTTCATTTCGTGGCTATCGAATCGAAGACAAATCATCGAATGCCGGCGTACAAAAAACATTCCGTCGTCTTTTATTGCAGTAAAAATTGTTTTCTTGTTGTCATAAATCGACGCTCAAATGTTGCAAGCTTCGTACGTCGTGTCGCGAGGCACGAGGAGAAAATTTGCGTCCGCGTTGTTGCCATGGTTACTACGTATAGACAACTCGTAAGCTGCATTCTCCGACAAAGGCGATCAGATTTAGTATTGACCAAGTAAAGGCTAGTAAGCGAGAAAATTGTCCTTCCGTAAACGCGCCCTAAGGGCTCGTTTACGTAACGACAAATTTCTCGCTTACTAGCTTTCACTTGGTTAATACTAAATCTGCTGGCTGCTTCTCGCCTTAACCGAAGAATATGGCTTTCAAGTTGTCTATACGTAGTAACCATGGCAACAACGCAGACGCAAATCTCCTCCTCGTGCCTCCCGACACGACGTATGATGCGTGCAACATGACAGCGTCGATTTATGACAACTAGAAAACAATTTTTACTGCTGTACAAGGCGACGGACAGATTACTGAATGCCGGTTTTCGATGATTTGTCTTCGATTCGACAACCCCGAAATGGACGCCATGATGGATTTTGAATTCTCGCTGCGAGTAGCTATTTATTCTGCCGTCGTTTGATCACTGCTAGAAGCTTTTTTTTCAGCGAGAATAGCAAATTTTGGAAATAGCGTGAAATGGCAACAATGTTGTAGCAACGTTTAAAATGCTGCTGCACTTTGTTCTTCATCGGTGTTGTTATTTATAATACATTAAATTTGTTGCCTATTACCGCATCCATTTAACAGAAACGGTAAATTAATCGTAAATAAATAACGGTTGCCTAGCAAATAGCTTTCGGCGAGCGAGAAGGTCTCCTTGCATAAACGCGCCCTAATAGTAAGTGGGTCCACCCTATCAAAGCTACGTATAATCCAAGCTCCCTGCTTAGGGCAATGATGTTGGCACCTTCGTCAATCGTCGGACTTGTACGGAAACATGAAGCTACTTCTCGTCAGGATTCGGAACTTTTACGTTTAACTTCGTTTGTGAGTGATATAAAAATGAGATTTAGGCCTCCATCGCTGAGGCAAACGACACTACAGGAAGGATGACAAATGCGAGGAGGCTAGCATTGCTATGCACAAATAGAGGAAAACATCGTTAACATCGTAAAACTAAACATCGTAAATTAAAATTACTTCGTAAATCGAAAATCGAAACGGTGAATCGAAATGACTTTGGAGAATCGTTTTGCGGAAAGAAACTAAAAATTCTCACATCGAATGCCACTCGTGCTATTATGAAATCTATATTTGTGCGTTTTAGCACTCAACTCCTTTTCAACAAATTTCTTTCCAACATTCGGTCTCGACTCGGAAGATTAAATCTGGAAAGGAGTTTTGTGCTAAAACACAATAACTATCGATTTCATAAAAGCACTTGGGGTATTATAGCCGTAAATATGCTAATTGACCATTAAAGTGTTTAGAACATAGAAAACTAAAATTACTCCTGATGGAGATTGTTAAAAAAAGCAGCACTAAAAAGTAACTAACGACAACTGCAGCTTTATTATTATAGTACATGGCTTAGTAGGGGAAATAGCGATATTCGCTCAGAAATGGGTCATTTTAGCCCGGGGCCCTTGTGACGTCATAGCCCCCTCGTGACGTCATAGCCCCGCCCCCTCGTGACGTCATAGTCCCACCTCCCCTCGTGATGCCATAGCTCTGCCCCCTCGTGACGTCACGGGACCGGAGTGACAGCATTATCAAAACAAGATGACCACCGCCGTACGGATGGCTCCATCTTGGCTGATGTCACTTCCGGTCATGTGACCACTCAAGATGGCAGCCACCATATGAACGCCGACATCTTGGATGACGTCACTTCTGGTCATGTGGCCCTAAAAAGGAGGAAAAGACTGCATTTGAACAGATGGAGAGGGACCGTTAACGAACTTTTTGCTCGGACAAGATCCCTAACTTTATACTTTGGTGACTTCGTTGGTTTCTAGAAGATAAGACCTTCAAGCACTTTTTTCGTGCCGTAATTTTTAACACCATAATTGTTAGTAGTCTTGTATTTTCCAGCTGGCATGGAGACTTTTTTTGGAATGGATATCTCATGGTCTTACATCTTACATTTCCTTCGAAGAAGGATTTATTTGTTGCTTTTATCAATTGTTTTTTTTTCTTCTATAGCAAATTCATTTTTTTAAAGAATTTTTGCGTACGTACACAAAATGTTGAAATCATTAATTATTCATACATTGGAGCGCTATTTTCACACCTTTAGTGGATGTTCATACATTATTGGTGGATGTTCATACATTATTAACGGAAATGGAATTAAAACAAGTTGTACATTTTTTTAGGTAAACATTTAGATTAAGTTTTTTTTACGTAGTTCCAGATAATTGCGATAGCAAGATTACCGATAACGAGATGTGAGATAAAGAGATAATATATGAGCAGAGATTAATAGGTTATATGAGATTTGAGATAATGACATAAATGAGATTTGGTGTATTCAGGTACCCAAGTTTTTAGATGGAGACGAACTAAATTTAAGACAGAGGTACAATACCATAAGATAAATGAGATAGACGGGATGCAATATATGCATGACATGTGACATAAATTAGATACATGAGATAAAAGATGAAAGAGATAGTTATGAAACAAGATAAAAAAGCTACACAAGAATTGCGATTAATGAAATACACGCAAATTGAGAAAAAGGAGATAAAAGATAAATGAGTCAGATTAAATACACAATATACGAGATAAACGAGATACACGAGCTATCATTACATTAAATGTAGTAATAATGTGACAGTAGACTAGCCCCCCCCCTTCTTTCCATCCCCACAAGGATAGAATTGAGTGTTCACAGTCTTTGTCCGTTGCATAAATGACGGCCTTTAAGTCAGAAAAGTTGCTATTATGCTAGATTTGAACAGGAGCTTGGAAAGCATTTTTTTAAATCTCAGCATTATTTATAACCGGTTTGTGTTCAATCTGATGAACGGTTTAGAAGAAACAGGGCAAAAACTGTTTTTTTGGCCACCATTTTGGTCTACCATGTTGGATTTTCTAAAAACTTTTTTCATAAAACTTTAGTTTTGAATATTATTCGCAACCTGTTTATGGTAAACCTGATAAACGATTCGAATGAGACAAGGTCGAACCCGTTTTTGGATTTTTATCAACTGGTAATAAACCACGTGCATCACCTTTCAAAAGTTCATCGAATCGGTTCATGAGTCTGGCTGTAACTGTGAGGTAAACAGACAGGTAGATATCGGTTTTGCTGCATCTATTTTGCCTGGTCGTTTTTAGTACGTGTAGTACGAAAATTCACATTTTATTATTTTTTTACACCTTAAAATAATGCTACAATTTGAAACTACCAAAAGGTACACCAGGGACATAAATGCTACAAACAGGGCAAAAATCTTGTTTTTCTTAAAATTGCGACCTGTAAGCTGGACAATAACAACAACAACAAGAACAACAACAACAACAAGAACAACAACAACAACAACAACAACAACAACAACAACAACAACAACAACAGCAACAACCGTAACAACAACCACCACAACAACCACCACAATGGCCTCCACAACAACCACCACAATGGCCCCACAACAACC
>JAHWFP010264506.1:28779-40234 GCA_023313725.1 Lithobius niger
TATACAATTGTTTATTTTTTTTGGGGGGGGGGAAGAAATTGTTATATAATTTCTTTGGGGAGGGGGGGGGTCACGCCAAGTGTTACACCGGCGTTACAAAGAGGGAGAGGGGGGGGTCTAAATTACTAGAACAAAGCGTTACGTAAATTATGAGCACTCCCTAATGGTGCAATAAATGCATACAAATCATTAAATAACTCCTGTCAAAGCGATGTAAAGTATGGTAGTAAAACAGTTATAACATTGATTTTGCAACAATGCGCCGGCAAAAGTGATTTAATGCACACTTTTGGTGAAGCGACGTACTAAGAGCTGTGCAACATCCTCTTTGGCTTCGCCCCCTCCGACGATTCCACCAAAAGTGTGCATTAAATCACTTATACCGACCCATTGTTGCAAAATCCATGCTGTAACCATTACATCACGAGAACGCCAGGTGATATCCAATTTATCTACCGACTTCAACATCTCAGCCCGTTCCTAATTGTTAAGCACGTGCCCTACAATGAACAAATCGTGCTGACGTTCTTTGGCTCAGAAAACTTAACAATCCGACTGTGCGTGCGACAATATTTATGCAAAGATATCATTGTGGACAACTCTGTTACGTAAATGGGTTTCGTGAAGGGGTTTTCGCGTAGAGTTTTCGTTGCTTGAACAGTGATGGGTTTTCGGAATCAAGCAATAGTACTCTGGATACGAAAAGTTGTTACTGGTTGTTGTCTGACGGGGCTGTTCGCCATTCAGTTTTCGCTGTTTGAACAGTGATGGGGCGCTTCGGAATTGAGAAACAATCCTTAAAAACCAGCAGAGAACCCTTTGGGCTAACTGGGTTATTCGTCGTAGAGTAGCTTATTGCTTGTGCGTTGACGAATGCCTTCAGAATCTTGAACAATGATGCGGTATGACAATAAATGTGTAATTACAGGACGGAGAACCAAATGGGCTCCATTACTGATAAATAAACCTGTATTCAATGTGTAATAATTTTGGTTTAGGTTTAATTCGAATTGAAAAGCTCCACATTTAACAAATAAATTAAAAATTATGAAATATATGACAGACCGTCATGTCAGCATGGCTAGTATTAGGCTTCCCTGGTAATCTGAAGTTGAGGAAAAAGTGATATGAATGCCCGTTGGTTGGGAGGCAATCTTCGTCGGGTAGGGTGAGAGCTATCCACCAACAAAAGTTACCAGACTGTCGAAAGATTTATTTTTCTGACTTCAGCCTGAGACGAAAGCTTGGATTTATTTTATTACTAGCTTACTTCCACAAAACAAAAACGTAACTAATTAGTTTGTTTGCAGCATGGAGGAAGTCCGTCGTTGCGTCGGCACCGTACTTCAGTAAATACTTTAGTCAGCTAACTGAATTACAAATTAATGTAATGTTGTGTAAATTTTTGTTAGACCATTGTTGAGAAGAGGATCCCCGCTCCATGGCCAACAAATGTTTGAAAATGAGTGTGATGTAAACAGTAACACTTGTGAGAGTAGTTGTGTTTAGCTTCTAGCTTTCGTTTGTAAAATGATGCATAGGTCCGGGCCACTACTCTTTAACAGATATATACAGTATATCCTCCTCCCGCTGTCCAGGGATGAGAGATCTCGTCCCTCAATACAGTACAGCTCGTAGTTAGAGCGTTCAAGAGACCATTGTTGCTATTGTTAACTGAGAGATGAGATGTTGAAATCGGTAGATAAGCATGAAAATAAGTCGACCACTGTTGCCAATTTTGTAGCCATGCAAATATGGGCTGTATAGATTGATTGATTTTATTTAAGCAGGAAATCAGCCACGCATTCCGCACTAAAGCACACAAACACAAAGGGTTTCAAAGGGTTTAATGAGCGTTAACCACTCCTGGTCATCTGCCCGAAGCCCTAAGGCCCTATGGCACACCGTCTCGTTTTAACAATGGTCGGGATGATTATAATAATGCCTTTTTAGGCGTTATTTACGTATACTAGCTAGACCCGTGCATGCTGCACGATGATTGAATATAATAATAATAATAATTATATATGATTTATTGAACCAAGAAGTGCAATAGGTGAGAAAGGGTCAGACATGCTGGCCACTTACAGCGCACCTAAAAAGAAAGCAAAAGAAGATGTCACTGCAAAAATGTCAACGGCAAAAGCAATTGGCAATTTGTATGGTAGTCAAAATCAAAATTAAGTTTCATGATGAATCACAACCCTTATCAAAATAATGTTCTGGTCGCAAAAGAAACCTTCGTAGGTTTACGCCCCCCAAAAGCCTCCTAAAATGGGATACAGAATGCGCGGAGACAAGGTCTTCGGTGAGAGAATTCCAAACCGGAACCACACGGCAGGAGAAAAAACCTTCCGACAATTTAACTTGAACTTAGGCAGGACGAGTTTTAGGCTGGTGCCACGCGTTTTTGTAAATGTTTGTAAATCAAATAGAGGTAGGTCAAATGGAAGTAAATGATGCAGAATTTTATAAGTTAAAATTAAGTCCGCCTTAAGGCGTCTCAGTTCGAGTGAGTCTAAATTGAGAGTTTTCAATCGAAGGTGATAGGGTAAATTTCGCAAACCTGGTAGTGTTTTTGTAAACCGCCGCCGAACCTTAGCTTCTCCCGGTGTTTTGTCGTGTTAGGGAAGTAACTGGCACTGTCAATTCCGCCCCCCCTTTCCCGTACACCTCTACCCGTTTCCGTGTTCCCAACACCCCCCACACCCAACTGCTCCCCCTCCCAGGCTCCCCCAGTGTGGGGTCTGTATCACCCCGGCACCTAATAGGTGTTTGGGCTTAGGTTTTAATGTATCCCCCCACACACATACGCCTTCCCCTTTCTGAGAATTGTAACTGTTTGGACTTTGGTGGGGGGAAGAGATTATTTTATTCAGTCCACACTGTGTGAAGTCAATATTACGTAGCCTGACTGACACATTTCATTCGTTTTCCTATCATATTTTTGTTGTACCATGTAAACAGACTACGATGTTAATCCTAAACAACAATGTTTATCGCTCGTTATTACAACTTAGCTCAAACAAAGCAGGGACGAAATTTGTATTAAATTTAGTGTCGCGAAGATTTAGTCGTGGAAGAAGAAACATGCCGCTAGATTTTGTCGGATCAATTCAGAAGCTGTGCATCACCCCTTAGCGCGAGCAAGTTGCGTGGTGAACAAGCGTCTCGGAAATCTGCCAATACCGTCCATACAGCAACCGCTCGCTAGTTTTGCCGCCATAATTATAAACCTTCGATCTTGTGTCTTCACGCGAAAGCAGCAGCGCCTAGCGGAACGCGGAGGAACTGATAAATCCGGACCGATTGCGGCCCGGAACCGAATATTCAACGCGTAACACTTACACAAAACGTAAAGGATGACAAGAAGTTCGTTGTGCATGATAATTATCGTCTTGTATAGGCCGGAGTATAGGCGATGATTAGTGACGGGGTCCAACAGTCTTTGTGACAAAACCAAACCAACCGACGGTAGTGCGATAATCAATGCGATAGGGTGAGCATGTTCATTTTTTTCACAGCATCAGTAAAAAAAAAAGGGGGGGGGGGGGACCCGTTCATTCTTTGCACGCAATGCACGGCACCAGTGAAAATGGGCGAGCGGCCGGCAACGTGAAGGATAATGCCGATTAGTATTAACAATCAGTCAGTAAAAAATGAAATATTCCGGCATATATTATTCACGGAAAAGTCTGGGCAATCAAACTCTGGGCCCCAACAGAAACAAACACCAAAGCGACAGCAAACGGGGCAGTGTGACGTCATGGCTTCCTACTAGGCCAACGGGAGCAGCTAGTGTTATCTAGTAACATTCGATCATCCCATTGTGGACATCCGATTGTTAAAAAATTGATTGTTAATGATAAAAAGGCAGCGTCACTACAGACATGTGTCTGTTAACTGTAAGCAACTAAAAGCATAGTTTGGCATGTGAGGATAAATCCCAATGCGACAGAAATGTTTCAAATTGTGGTAAATACAATGAGAAGGTACAGGGATAAAGAAGAACTGAAAGTTAAAGGCTGAGTGTCCACCATTCATAGAGACAAAGATGCGTCAATAACGTAGTTTTTATGTTACTGACTAGCTAGTAAAGTAACTATAGTAACGCTGGCTTCATGTTAAATTCCATAGACTCATTGCTCATGGCTAGCGCAAAATTGAGAAGACCTACGTAGCTAAACTTTTGCACACGGATGCATGGTGATCTGAGCATGATCCTTTTGTTGGTTTGGGGGTTGTAGGGGTCAGGACAAATGCGCGGGAGGGTTTTGAAATTCGCCACCAGCGAATTTAAATTTCTTTTTTTTTTCCAAGTTGCAACCAAAGATTTCAAGCAACAATAACTTGAACAATCAACACTGGTCCTTAGATTTATTGTAAAAGACTGGACGAACTAAAAACTGAACTGCATCGAAGGACTAAATAAGAAAACATTAACGTTGCCGTGGATTGCGTAAGAATAAAAGGATGCACGTTAGATGATGGTTACGCAACAATACAAGCATCAACAAGCTAACGGGGTTTTTGTTAATAACCCAAAAATAAAATGCTTCGCGTTTTGCTGTTTTAGTAACAGCAACTTTCGGGGGTTTCTGCATGACTAAATGTCAACGAAATCTTGAAAAGTAAAGGGGAAGGTGCAGGGATAAACAAAACAACTGAAGTGGATGCGCTGATTGAGTGAGCGAAGCGAACGAACTCAGCGATTGTTAGCTAGTGTGTGCAAAAATGGGATTGAAGCAACTTAATCAATAAGCTTGTGAAGACTGGTCATACAATAAACTAAGCCGTGTCAATTTGGCTAATCTGATGGCTAATTGGCAATAGTAAATTTGAAAATTATAAATGTGAAGATTAATAGAAATAAAATTCCTCTAGAAAAAAGGTACAGATGAAGATAAGACGGTGTAACCTTATGTACGTTCACAGTCCTATGAAAGTTGTGATATCCACTCAAAACCAAAACTGGTAGAAAAACCCGCCAAGTTTCCAAAAAACGATCGGCCTTTGAAGGTAGTGATATCATTCAACCAGGAAAGGCCGCCAAGGTCAATCCTATTAGCCAAGTTAATCGCACCCAATAATACTTTGGACGTTAAATGAAAACTTGAAGATTGCTACAGCGAGTAGCAATCTTCAAGTTTTCATTTAACCTTCGAACCATTAGTCGGTGCGGTTAACTTGGCTAATAGGATTGACCTTGGTGGCCTTTCCCTGGTGGAATGATATCACTACCTTCAAAGGCCGATCGTTTTTGGAAACTTGGCGGGTTTTTATACTAGTTTTGGTTTTAAGTGGATAAAACTCTTAACTCGGGCTGCTTCGCCGCTTTGGGCGGCCACTGCAGTTACTCACAGTGCCGCGGTTCAACAATGCACTGAATGAAATTACATGCCCGAGAAAAAATCATCACCGAGTTTGGGTTGAGTTTGAGTTTTTAATGAGAGTGGTAATCCCTTCTGTGGTTTTCTGCCGTATAGTAGATGAATTAACGGGACAGAAAGCCAATTGGGCTCGACAGTTGGCCATATCAGTATGGCTGAGTGGTAGGACTCAGGCCTTCGGATTCAAAGGTCGTGGGTTCGATTCCCCACTCAGGCAGTTTGACATTTAAGTCCAAAAGGCTACGTAAATAGGTTTGCATCCGTATGTATTTATAGTAGATGAAGAGAGGGACAATTTAGCTGGAGAAATCCAAACAGAAAATCCAGAATCATTGACATGCCACAATCGATATAAACACACGACACTACAGGGCCCTTAAAACAATTCCAGCTTCATTGTTTATATTTATGCTACCCGTCTTAAATTTTAAAAAACACAAACAAAATGCGCAGTGGGATTCAGCACAAAAATGGAAAGAGAAGGAAGGAGCGTCCGGAGGTGAGGGAAGGGGGTGCAGTGGGAGTATAGGAGAACGCCACAGGACAACCCTTCCCCTCCTCCAGTTGGGTAAAAATTGTGGAAGATTCCTAGGTGTATATTGGATTCGCCAGGGTGGATATTTGGTGTATACACCAAAAAAATAAATAAAATAAAATATTTTCCATAGAAACAGTGGTAATCACTTGGAAATACAGAAAAACACAATTATTTTAATCTATGGCTTTGTTGAGGTCACTGGGTTTCCTAAGCAGTTTGGCTCATCAGGTTGACTGGGATCGCCAGGTCATTCGGGACTCCGGTCTGACCCAATATTCCTAGTCATCGGGTCTGACGCTAAATTCCAGGTCTGGTCCCAGAGTTCGACTGGTTCAATTGGTCATCGGGTCTATTTTCAGCAAGCAAACTGAACATTACTTTCGTACTTTTGACATAAAATAGCTGCAGTAATTTTTATTTATTGACTACGAGTAAAGAAAATGAGCAGTCACTACAGTTACTTACTTGGGTGTGTTAATGGTGAAATTTAGATCTGATTCCAACGACTTAACCGTTAGACAAGTCGTGTGTTAAAAACACACCAAAACAAATTACCAAAACTTAGTAAAACTCGGTTGAGCCATTCTGAAGATTTTCCATGCATACGGACGGATGGAGGGCAGGGGCGTATTTAGTTACCGCCCTGACTGGGGGTGACATAGTCGCCTCATCCACCCCCCCCCCCCTCTCCCTCCGATCCTGAAGAGGCCCTCAAGACTAAAGATAAATAGCAAAAAAATAAGTCCTAAGATTATTCGGGTACAAAACTGATGTCAAAACTCTGAAGGCGACAAAACGGAGGACAAAACTCTGAAGGGCGCCCCCATGCAAGTAGAAGGGGTAAATAGCATAAAAAAAAAATTTTCGGGGACAGAGTTGGCGGAGGCGATGGGGGGGGGGACAAGACTGAGACTGAGTTTAAAGGGGGGGGGGCGGCGACAGTAGTTTATGCATCTGATTGACGAACGGCCACACAGACAGACATAACGATGCTAATAAGTGCTTCTCGCTTTGGGAAGCACCTTCCAAAAAGAAATGATGGCTAATAGGGCAGCGTATAGTTTCGGCAGTAGTATCAACCAATAATTATTAGCCAGACGAGAAGTTCTAAACTAAGCAACAATGTGCGTAGGTTCTACCAACAATGGACTCAAGAGTACAAATTGGTTAAATGACGGTATTCAAACAATGCATTAACTGTCGCATTGTTATCCCCGGACTTCGATCTCGGACTCGGACAAAATGTGACAGTTTTACCTCATTGTTGCCGAAAACCGTATAGTCTAACTGACACGTGCGCCTCGCCTCTTTGTTTCACCATTGTTACATATAGCAGCATTGTAACATTTTGACATTGTCAGTGCTGATTTCTGTGTAGCAACGAAGATAGGCTATGACTTCCTCGCTCCCATGTCTCCACTCACTTGTAGGGTCGTTTTCTCTTACTTGTACACAGTGGTTGCATATCTACGCGGGGTGGACTGTTGCACATAGGGAGAAAACTGCTTGGACGTGGACAGGATGTGTTACCTGCGCGCAGTGGAGAGTCTGGTGGTTGGTGGAACAGTGGCATAGTGGAAGGGTGTCAACAGTGAAGAGACTTAGTGTCTGGTGACTAGAGGTGTTTGTGTGTTTGTGCTGCGCTGTTTAGGAGTTCGATGTTTGGACTGAGTTTTGTGTTTTGCTTTAGGGTCTGTATCGGAGCGTATGGCTTCGGGCCGAGGCTCGTGTGAATAAATTGAAATGAATTGCTAGTACTTCTCCTGATCTATTTCTGAAAATTCTTGTGCAACACGAACTCTAATAGGCACTGCCTACCGTCCGTGCTAATGATGTCAAAATAGAAACATCTACTTTTAAAAATGTTATTCGTATTGAACTATATACGAAGAGCACAGAAAATGTACCAGATAGTTACAAAACCAAATGTCTGGCATTTCGTTATTCTTTGGTCCTGGTTTTCTCGACAATAACAATAATAACAGTTTCGAGCAGTTAGCATCCACCAAGACGAAACTTCCCAGCGCTCGCAATCTGGGAATTGGTATCTTTCACGCCATCTAGGGAGGAAAAGCGCCTGCAGAGACCCATCTAACTTCTTAGCAATCGATCGACGTGCAAGTTTTACGACGGTTGCCGAAGCAGTCGATGGGTAGGGGGGGGGGGCGCGGCCCCCCATCCTCAGGAGGATCTTGAGGCGAACCGACACTGACGCCCAAAGACAACGATGACGCTTCTTAAGAAGGGGAATGTTTCCGTTTTCCCCTCTTGTGGCTGGGAAATGTGCAGTGGAATGGAGGGGAAGGGGATAATAAACGGTTTGTCACAATAGCTCCTAAACACCCACATTGGCAAGCATCGTTCAGATGGTTCGAAGTTTTATACAGTCCCCAGAATTCTTTCCCAGAGAATACATATACATCATTTCGACAAAAAGGGAGTTCCGAATGAGCTTTTCTGGCTTGACAAAAAGAACTGTGGTCTGTTTGTTCTATGCTGTTAAACGCTGTGAAAAAATATTTTTAAGTTATAGCAGGAGCTTATAAAAAGGCTCGTTAGGAACGATAAATGTTGGACAGGATTCACGTCCTGTCCTAGTGTAATATGTGACAGACTATAGCCCCCAACATGACGAATATTTGCACCACAAAATGTATCCACCTGGTGAGGGAGTTTGAAAAGTCCTGACTCTCATTGGATGATAGCTAAGACAGTAAATCCATTGTTTTGTGAATGTAAGAATGTTATGATGCTGGTTCGAGTGCTGGCACTGGTAAAAATGTTGTTTTATTACACTGACTGCGATTTAAAAGTTGAGATCGAATGAATCGAGTGCTACGGTCAAATTGCATACAGTAGTCTATATTGAATCACTTATCATTTCTTGTTTTCACGTGTTCTTGGTACTGGGTAACAATAACTGGGTACTGTGACTGAGTTTAAGAAAGGTGTGAGTGCACATTTGTTGTGAAAGAGTTAAAAGCACACTTGCGTTACATGTGGTAGAAAAAAGCGCTACACGTTTAAAAGTTTAAAAACTGATGATAACTCAGTCAGTAAATCCATTGTTTTGTGAGTCTAAGAAGGTTACGATGCTGGTTCAAGTCTAGGCACTGGTGAAAATTTTGTTTTATTATACTGGGTGCGATTTAAAAGATCGAATAAATCAAGTGATACGGTCAAAGCATACAGTATAGCTTACATTGAATCACTTATTCATTCTTCGTGTTCACGTGTTCCTGGTACTGGGTTTAACTGTATTTCGAAGATTTAAATTAAAAAGATTAAAACATAGTTTTGTGACACCTGGAACAAAACAGCCGAAGTCGTAATGTGGCATCTGCACCTGTCACACGAAATTTCTATCCTTGGATGTTTCTTCTTCAGATAATGGAAGCTGAGTTGCTCCGTTCCGAAACATAAGCAAAGTGAGCGCGGCCTATCTTGAGTTCGCTGCACAACGAACACAGATAATCCATTGTACGTTTTTGGTAGCAGAGTGCCTTGTTGATATCCAAAACGGTTACAAAAACAATGGCGGCTGTCAATTAAAGCCGCTCCCTCCAGGAAGACGTAGCCGCTCATAAAATACCTCCAGGACTCAAGATACGCCGCGCACACAATAGTTAATGTGTATCTTTCTGGCTTGCGCCAAATTGCTTGAAAATTTATTCTTGAGGTATGTTCGTTGTAATATTTGCTGACATCACTGAGTTCATTTTATAGTGCCTTTATTTTGTGCAGGTCTCACTTACCTGTTCTTGGTGGTTAACAGTGAAATGAGCACGTCTGTTTTAAATCGATACGTCTTAATCCGTCGTTAATCTAAACTTCATGGGACTCGAAGCAGAATAATCTTGCCTGCCATGCAGGTGGATTATTAATACCACAATTAAGAGGAGACTAAGAAAATGAGTTATGGGCGCATTTTGTCAAAGATAGGAATTTCTTAGATAGCCGGATTGCCATTTGCTTGTACACAGGAAAGCTAATTTTGGCACAAATGTTTTCATGTTGTGTGATAAATAAAAGCCGGATAGCTGGAATAAGTTCGGTTAAAAGGTAAAGTAAAAAAAAAAAAAAGATTATACATTTTGCAATTCCTTAAAATAAAAGAAAAAAAATCCCTTAAAGTTTGAATACAGGAAAATAGGAAGGACCAGACTAAGCCTAAGCACTCTGATGACTGTGCACTTAAATAGTCCAATAAGCTGTGCGGCATACTTGTACAGTTTGCACGCGTGCACATTTTGTATCACGTGTGATATGAAATGTGTTCTGCCAATACCACAGTTGTATAAGCACACATTGTTGTTCAAGTAAGTGGTCAAATGTATTCTGTGTCTAGTTTATACTAGATCAGTGAAATTGATCCACCCGAAACCAAAAATTAAACTAGAAAAGCTACCAAATTTTCAAAAACGGACTCGACTTAAGAGAGTAGCGATATCATTCGACCAAGAAAATGGCTACCAACTTTAACACAATTAATCAGATAACTTGGTCGTCTATAGTTAGCTAGAGGACTGTTCATATGCTATACTGAACCAATAATGCAAAGGATTTATATAATGTCATACTACTATGGTTTGTTCGTAAAGTAGTCGGACAGTTTGAAGATTTACAGTGGTTTGTTCGTAAAGTAGTCGGACAGTTTGAAGATTTACAGTGGTTTGTTCGTAAAGTAGTAGACAGTTTGAAGAATTACAGTGGTTTGTTCGTAAAGTAGTAGACAGTTTGAAGAATTACAGTGGTTTGTTCGTAAAGTAGTGGACAGTTTGAAGAATTACAGTGGTTTGTTTGTAAAGTAGTAGACAATTTGAAGATTTACAGTGGTTTGTTCACAAAGTAGCAGAGAGTTTGAAGATTTACATGCGTTCATAAAGTGGTAGACAGTTTGAAGATCTACAGTGGTTATTCGTAAAGTAGTAGACAATTAAAAAATTTACAGTGGTTTGCTCAAAGTAAATCACATTGAGCAAACTTACGTCAAAGCAAACTTACTTCAAAGTAAATCACTTTGAAGATTTACAATAGGACCACTCAGTTTGAAGATTTACAATGGTTTGGTCATAAACTACGATTCAGTTTGAAGATATGCAATACAAAATGAGAAGAATAAACAAGAAGTTACAAAACATTGTTCAAATTTTCGAGCAATTTAAATCTAAATAAATAAATACCGATACAAACCCGAGCCCATTCTGCTATAGATTAAATTTAAATTCAAATTTAAAACAACCCGTCTGACTCTTCCATTGTGACGTGAAATTAAAGCATTAGTGAATCATACAGCACAGAAAGCACAAATTTGCAGGTAACTTCCGTCAGCTCAGCACCTGGCATGTTTATCTAGTTTATGTGTTGAGGTGTTATTTCCTACACATAAATTGAAAATTTCCTTATTTATCATAGTAATGGGGCTATGTCAACATGACAGCGTGAAAAGTTCATGAGGCTGATGGCTTCCGTTGTTTACGAATGTGCTGTTCACCCTAGGAATTGACAAAAGGTAAAAAATAACATC
>JAHWFP010264507.1:0-10354 GCA_023313725.1 Lithobius niger
TTGCAACAACCATGACGTTTCATCTGTGTGTGCATGTGCTAATTTTAAATCGTTTGCTAATAGTTACCATGAGATCAAAAATCTAAAAATACTAATACTGTAAAAATTAAAATTATTCATGCAAATAGATCACTGAAGAAAAATTATAAGATACTAGCCTAAAAAATTATAAAGTGCGATGTTAAATATGAAAATCTTTGCGGTTTGTGATGGCACAATTTGTGCGTTCATTCTGTTTCGTGTACTAGGCCCAAGGCCAACTGAGATAGTGTTCCTCGCTACTATTTCAGTTGACTATGTATTACCACGTAGTCTCACGTAACATGCGCGGATGGAGATCTGCGCGTGGCTGTTATAGAACAAGCAGGAATGTACCTTTAAATAAAACACTTGAAAATTGCGCAGTCAACAATTTTCACATTTTTTCATTTAACCTTCGAACTATTACTCCGTGGGAATAACTTGGCAAACGATCTTGGCGTTTAATATGATGATTTCAAATGGCCAAAGAGCTTGGCGGGCATTCTTACTAGCTTCATTGTGGGGAGTTCTACTCCTCTGTTGCAAACACAGTTTGAATCTAATTAAACGTATTCTGTTCGGTTTAAGAATATTGCTGGTCATTTTGTACTTTTAATTTGACTCCAAGTAATGCAGGATAAATCACTTTAGGTACACACTCACAAAATCAAGTTATTTTCTTCTTTTGTGCATGCTGTATTGTCAACGTTCCGATTAGCGAGTTGCTGGTTTAAAGATGTTTTGAGGGAATGAATTTTACAAGTGAGAGAACCGGAGTACTTATTTATTGGAAACTTCTCGGGCAACAAAGTCTGATGGAGATATTCCGTAATTACATTGGAACAAACAGCATACTAACTCTCGTCTCATCCAAATGACACTGCTGCTGCCCAACCGCTGGTTAGCGCTCATGCTTCTTGCTCTCTAATTAATACCGTAAATCACCAAGTTAATGCCCATGTTCATATTTTTTAAGTTTTTTGACTTGGCGTAGGATTATGTTATGCCCCTCCCCCTTTATATTTGTTCTTAAGCAAATTCATTGTGCACTGACCACGTACTTTCACTGAACCTGACAAGTTACTTCCTTGTAGTCAAGGAAGTAACTTGTAACTTCCTAAAAAACAAGAAAGTATTGAGTGTGTTCTTACTAAGAACCGTGCTAGCACCCTTCCCCCTAAAAGCAGCAGAATGGTGGTAACACCAAGGGGGAACGGTAACTCTTGTGATTTACTGTACTAAATTTCGATTCAACATGAATGCTTGCCACACTTCCGTGACTGCCACTTCAGCTTTTAGTACCCAACAGTGTTGAAAATAGTGAAAACTAAACTTTTAAGCCCAACTGAAGCAAGAAGACTGCCAGTTCTCTTGATAATACTATCGGCAGCATTAGGTGGAAAGTCAAATTAGCAAACGCTACAAGGTGGCAAGCAGGGAACATACATACTGGCCCACATTCCTTTTATTAAAAAAAAAACATTCCTATGAAGGCTAAACCACCACCTTGAATTGACGGCACACAGCTTACAAAGACTTAAAAGGTGTGGGCACGTTATGCCAGCGAAGTAGACAGCATTCACAGAAACCAGCTATCTGTTCAATGACAAAATCGGCAACTTCTAAGTTTCTTCTGAAAAACCGTTTTAAGATAAAAGGGATAAGTTCCTTTATTCCTACTTCCAAGCAAAAATAACAAGCCATGTATCCACACCTACCAAGAGAGTGGCTTTACTGCCACCAGTCAAGATGTGACCAACAAATTTAAGTCCATAATTTGGGATCATTTACACCAATGCAAGAGCCCTTATACTGGGTGATGTGTGATCTGGGTGGTAATTGCGCTATCCACTATCAATTTCAACCCTGGCAAAGTCCTTGCTAGTTTGTGCCAACCAGGATAGTGTGAGACTACCAAGTCAGAAGCAGCTATGGGACTTATTCTGGCGTATTCTCGACTTTACCTCCTCCCCTGCGTTAATCATTGGTTTCCTGAATCTCAGGGTGTAACCCTCCCTTCACTTTACTTTTTCTCCTTCAAAAACCGTCAAGTAATGCTCAAAATTGAGCCAGTTCTTCTAGTCTATGTAAGCAGTTTGCTTTGGATGATGCAAGGCTCCAAGAAAATTAAAATAAATTAAATAAATGAACACACTACATTTTTGCATAGCTCGTTGTAGGACTGTTTTACCCCTAATACATCCACACTGGCCCAAACGGCTGGCATTGATTGTGCCATGTTCAAAGTCTGCGCTGCCACTATTGTGGCACATTTCGCCATTGTATTCCGTAAGTGTCCACCAATGGGAAACCTATAGAATCTACCGTGGGCCCATATAGTGTCTGTGATATCATTAAAGCTTCCAGCAATGGAGGAATGCACCAATAATGTTTTCAAAGAAACAAACATGAGCGGAAGCTATGTAATTATTTTTAGAATATCTAGTATGTCTTTGAGTACCTGAGAGCAAGCTGTAAAGGTAAATGATGTAATGGATAATAGAGGAAGATACGGTAGACTCTTAAAATTGTTCTTGCCTCCTAAACTACTTGCCTTTTGATTTCTATTTTTGTTTCGAAAATATGCTCCATGCCCAACATTAATCCCAAAATTTTAAGGAAATGTGGACGAAGTGCCGTTAGTTCTCTGTTCATACACAGAGTTCAGGTGAACAACCGTATGCCCACTGACTCTACCTTCCATGACCTGCAGACCGACAGAAGCTCCCGTCATCCATACAATGGTTAGGTTGTGAAGTTGTCCACCCTATCAGTGATGAAGCGTCGTCGTTGCATCGCCATGCCTTCATGACATCGTCATCATCGTCGAATCATTGGCCTGCTGGCTCATTAGCAACATCGGCGTCACGTTATCCGAACACGTCATAGCCGCTACAACGTCACATAGTGCACGTCACTTCATGGAATATGCGTCAGACTTCGAACAGTTGCCCTTTCTGCCAGTGACGCTAACCAGCGAACATTAGACAGCTTCTCGCCTACAAGAGCTTCAGATAATTTGTTTCCCGATATCAGACAATACAACTGGATGCAAACGGCATTTCAGATAGATATTCTGAATGATCGTTGGTAATGTCAGACGACGTTCACGACAATTCCCTTATCCCCCTCCACGAATGGGAAAAATTAGTGGTCATGGCGAATCATTACCTCCCATTAACATTCTGCACGAAACAACCCGCATTGGTCCCCAATGGCGCTAATCCTCCGACCACTGCCTATGCTAAGGCGGACTCTCCGAAATGTATTGCTAACCATTTTACCACAGTCACAGGTCCTTTGTCTTTCCTTCCTGGACCATGCGTGGAGTGCTACTTAGAGAGGTAAACCATTGTCCATTGTCGCACCACTTCCTCCTCATGACCCCAGTAAACGGAAATTCTTCTTCAAGCATTCCGTACCAAGGAATTCTGGATTGTATGGACAATCAAGTCACTCATCTAACGGTAATTTTAAGGTTGCCAATAGCAAAGGTGCATTTCAGGGAAGCTGCTGCCAGGGTCACCACCTATCTGGAAGAGGAGGCTCGTTAGGGGACTGGAAATACATCGGTCTGAACAGAAAGAGTGGCGATAGGTCCCCCACCCCCCCCCCCCACCCCCAAACAAGCAGTGACTATGTCTTCACGGAGCCTGCACCCTTTCACTGTTGGGTAGATGGCAGGCTGAAGCTCCACTGGCATTTTGTGAAAGAGGTCACTTAAGAAATTTTCGTCCTGTCGGATATTGAACACGGCTACATCCCTATTCGGTTGAAGCTCCGCCTCTCACCACCGGCCCCCTCCACATTGGCTGCTTTCCAAAGACGAAGATCCGTTGCTCTATGAATAAATTGAAAAATTGTTGCTGGTGGGGGGGGAGGAGGAATTAGGTGAATTCGGGCAAAAGAGATTCGGGCATCTTGGCTAGGATTCTGCAGCCCGGCAAGGGTCATAATGAAGAAGAATGGGGGCACGCGCTTCATCTTCAATCTGAGACACCTCAACCAGTACATCGTATAAGAGCATTTCAAAATGGAAATGCTGAACTGGTAACAGAATCATTAAGAAGAGAAGAGTTTACCATCTTAGTGGACTTAGCTCCATCTCCTGCTCCACCTTGCCATATGGCCATGTGTTCAGGTTCGTCTCGTGGAGGGGGGGAGGATTGGGGTCACCACTTCGAGGCGCTTCCATTCCGTCTGTGCACGGCCCCACACATCTTCACCTCAGCTCTACGGCCCGTTGATGGGATTCTTTCATGAGCACGATATCCGTCTTGACGCTTACCTCTACAACTGGTTATTTCAGAACATGGAGATAGGGGTACTCTCGAGGAATCTTCCGTTTTCCCTTCAGATCTGGGTCTCGGAATGAATCCTGCGAAGTCGCGCCTTTCGCCAGCTCAGCAATTTTTGTTCCCAGGCGCAGAGTTCGATTTGAAGACCTTCATTGTTAATCCTCCGAAGTTTCGAAAACGACAATTGGAACAACCACACAAATGGACAGGAACAGCTCGAAGGTCATCGGCCAGTTGGACTCCCAAGTGAACCTGATTCCTATGGACTAACGGAGGGCCAGTCCCCTCCATTGGTTCAGGAAGGATACATGGACGGTCAGGGAGAGTTGGGAAGACAAAATCCCCTTAGAAAAGCTGCCTTGGAATGGGGACACACTCGAGTGGTGGACATGCCCATCAAACCTCTTCATGAGGTAGCCTACTCTACATCGAATGGATGGGCTACTCTTCACGGATACTTCGAATCAGGAATAGGTTGCTCGCATGGGGTCGGAGACTGCATTAGGAATACATGGCACATCAATATACTCGAGCTGCATGCGGTCTTCATTGTCATTCTCTGCTGGTCCCAACTTGTCCGGCGCAAAACCATCATTGTCATTCTGAAAAACACTAGTGGTTGCTTATAGTACAAAGACAGGAGGAGGGGCCAGATCCAGATAGTTGCAAGAGGAAGTCTCAAAGCTGTTCAGCCTGCGCCTCTCTCACAACACCAGATCACAGTCAATTCAATTTCTTTGCAGATAAACTGTTAAGGAACTATGTAGTGCCGCCGACAGAGTGACAACTGTGTCCGACAATGTGCAAGACAAATTCCAGTAGTGGGGGACTCCACTTGTAAACTTGTTCACCACACACGCCAACACCTCCTTCGCGTTCTGCTTAACAAGATCTGGGAGTCCACGGGATCACTCATCCTGACTGCCCCATTGTGGATGGTAGCTCCTTGGTTTGTCGACTGGATGGAGCTCAAAAAAGGCAACCCAATCCCCCTGCCAGCATGGAAGGACCTCCTCTCGTAACACAAGGTCAGGACCCTCATCCCGAATCCAGGAACGCTTCCCCTTCACGCAAGTAGACTTTGAAGGAGAGTGTCCTTAAGGCTCAGTTCTCCTCGGAAGTTACAAACAGGATGCTTTACTTCCACAGAGACTCCACCATCAAAGTTTACGAGGACAAGTGGAAAATATGTCCTGTGGTGCAGGACTGAAGATATAGAACCCCGCAATCCATCTGTGCCGGAACTCGCCACGTTCCTCAAATCGTTGTTCCAGAAAGGCCTTTCGATGCCAGCCATCAAGGGCTATAGGTGTCAGTAATTAGCTCAGTTCTTTCATCCTTGTGGGAAGACATCTCACATAGCCATTTCTCAACTTATTCAAGCATTTGGCATGCAAAGACCAAGAACCCCAAGTCTCTGCCTGGCCTGGGACCATATCCAGCCTGTCGAAGGAGCCATTGCATAAAGCGTCCTTCCCTATTCTAACGCCCCCCCCCCCCAAATAAAAATAAAAATTGACTTTTTATTACCCCTGAGTGCAGAGCGAAGTGTCTGTGACTGGAGGACCTCTTGAAACCTATCACAGTGTCGGCTGTTTTGGGTGTTCTGGAGGTGAATGCGACCTTGAATGGGTGCAGTGCCCTGTCAGAGCGCTTGGATATTATCTTGAAGCCACGAAGGACATCCCTGCCAGTGAGTGTGTGAAGAGCCAAAATGATGGAGAGGCCAAGAAGAACTACAGCTGGACCCCCACTGTTCTTCAAAATTGACAGGGACTCCAGACACCCAAGCAAGGATCCCGTGACACCTTCCCTGATGGCTCTTTGGATACCCAGAGTCATCAAAAGGGCAGTCTGTCAGTCAGGTGATTCCACCGGATTCTGTTCGAGACCACAAACTATGTGCACCGACCTCTTCGTGTGTATTTGCGACAAGGACAATGCTGGATGAAATCCTAACCACATGCTCACGGAAGAATAGAACGACTTTCATCAGCCACTATTTTAAGAATGTCCTGCTGGCCGCTGGAAGTCTGGGAGATGACGACCTCATCATTATCGGTACTTGAACAGAAGGAGGGGCTGTAGGTCCTGCTGGGCATTTGCATGAAGTAGGGAGCAGAGATGAGGGTTATTTTCAGTGGGGCAAAGTCAAGGTATATAAATGATGTTCGGTTGGAATGAGGAGCTTTATGTGGAGAGGAGGAGATTGAGGATGAGGTTAAGGACACTTGGATTAGGACGGTGTGGGAGTATGATTACCTAGGGATGAGGCTAAGTGTTAAGAGAGATTACTTGGGGCAGATGTGGGAGAAGGTGAGACGTAAATTGGGAAGGGTCAATCAAATGGATGATTATGAAAGTGGCGATGTGGGACTACAATCGCTACGAGTTAACCAGGAGTCTGTGAAAGAAGGTTTCTGTCCCGGGGCTTTGCAGCAGGGATTCTAGTATATTGGAAGGTGGATTGGGGCATGTGGAGCGATTTCAGGATGTACTGAAACCGTACTAGTAAGGATCCCGTAGCAGCCTCATCATCATCAGTGCACAAATGTGAACACAGCGGTAAGCACTTCTCATACCGTTAATTGGAAACAAGAAAACGGCTACTGCAAAGTGTGGTGACCCAAGAACAGTCGTCGGTGGCTGTAATGTTGCCTACGACAAACTTTTTTCCTTGCAGCGAACCGTTACAATTTTATTTAACCATTAAAGTCTGGTTATTTTACTTGGCATCATTTTTTTGAGATGGGTATTCGATCAAAATTATCTATAATGAAAGTTAGTTATAATGAAATTTAGTGCCTTTGCGTCCTGAAATTCACCATTTCACGTCCTAGCTGTGGGGGGATGGGGTCGGGGGAGATCAAAACGAGGTCAGAAAATCTCATTTGTTCCCTACCCATTCTAAACAATTTCAAACTCTTGCAGCTTTCTTGTTGTGTCGCAACACGGATGTAACTTTGAAATGGAGATGTTATTAAAATACGATGCCGCTGAGTTTTAAACATTTTCGCCGATATTGAAACTGAAAGCTTTGTTACTACTGATCTTTATTAACATTTGTTGCCGCGGTGGTATGTAATTTCTTTAAAATAAAAAAAATTGAATAAGCAAGAACAGCATCATTCATTAAAATATATAATAATATTTAACCGTAATACAAATAATAATTAGTTGAAGATTCTCACCCTATGTTAAAAACCCACTGTGTGAAGGCCGGCTGGGATAGATACAGTTGGTACCAAAGTGAGACCCAAAGCTTCTATTCCAATCGGCCTTTGGCTCTATGCCAGCGTTTGACCAACTTCGTTGTAAGGAGGCAGCTCGAGAGGCAGACAGAGAAGCTGCAAAGGCTCGCCGACGATCTTGTAGCAGCCGATACTCCGTCTACGTCGGAAGGTAAATATGCAGCGTCCATTTCATCTTTTGATTGAATGAAAAATGATACCCTATTATTCACTACACAGACATGGTCGTTCTATTAATTTCTTGAGCTTGCGATTTCTTCCTAGCCATCGCAAACGTTCGGAAGATCGAGTGCAGCCAAACGGTGCACGTTTTAAGAAATAAAATAAAAACAAACATCGATTATCTCCACACGTTGGGAAACCAAGGTGAAACGTGGCTACGCATGGTGCCTATTGGTATTACAATTGTTGTATTAATTTAATGTAGTTATATATAGAACGATTCAGACTGTAATGTATTCAATCATCGTTCAACGTTGCGTTTTCCTGTTTCGTTATTGATTAATCGTGGTGATGTTGGCGCGTGGATTGGGTAGTGTAGCGTATTGTAAAAAGAAGAAAAAAATGCTACTAGCCTCCAAATACCTGATTAAAATGGTAAATTAAATATTTTTAGCAGTACCTACTTAACGTGAGTCGCATAGCTTAAAGGCAGGTTGTCTCCGAATAAAAGTCTGCATTATCTAGCACCATCTAGCTCGATCTAATACGATCTAGCACTTGCTTGCATCGAGCTAAGGAATGCACAACACCGTTTCTTTTTAAAGAAACAAATAAGAGCTACAAAACTCCGTAATTATTTTAAGTGAAAATTTGGTACGTCCTCGTGCACCTGGGAGCCACACGTAAATGTTTACGATATCACTGCCATTAGATGGAGCCACGATGGATGCTTTATATTTTCCGTTTACGACAACTAGCCTTTAACTTGATTGAAATAGCTTAACTTAAAGATGCCTATTCACCGAATAACAGGCTGCTGCATCTGGCGCCGTCGACCACTATTCAGTTCTAGCACTAGATTTCAACAAGCGAAGGAATACGCGAGGAAATTTCTTTTTACACAAGAAACAAGCAACGTGCCACTTTATAGGCGCCTATTCACCATTTTGATAGTGTTGCCCATATTCTAAACACAGCATCCACGTTCCAGATTTTCCATCATTCAATAGGTTGATGTGGGTCACGTGATCTCATTTTAGTCATGAAAATCGCAACGCTGCTGCGAATAGTGTTGTTCCATTTTTAATTTACCGCTATTTTTTGTATATTGCTCGAAAATTCTACGGAGCTGCATCTAGGAGTTGATAAGGTGAAAAGGGGCCGAAAAAAGGCGCCATGAAAAGTGTAAAGATGGTGCATCCACGTGCACCAGTGAGCAAGCGGTCAAGGTTAACGACATCACTGTCACTAGTTGTCACTCATCCAGCGGTTCAAAATCTGCATTTCAACACAGTCGATAGCTGGAAAAATGTGCCCGTGATGTTGTTACGTTTAATTTTAGCACTTGCTCACTGGTTCATGTGGACTCACCAACTTTACACTCAATATGATTAGTTTAGTTCAGAATACGGCAAAGTCTGTGACTTGTAACCATGCCCCGTGGGGGGGTTAATGCTGCAGCATGTGCCTGTCCAACAGGCACGCTGCTTGTTTGTTTCATAAAAAGAAATTTTTTGTGTATTCCTTCGCTTGTTGAAAGCAAACGCTAGACAGAACTAGATAGCGGTACATGGCTATAGATGCTGCAGCCTGTCATATGGTGGCAATCCCCCTTTAATTGAAATAGCCAGGAGCCTATAGAAAACAACTAGGAGCGTGTCTCGGTAACTTCCACTACATTGTTAAGTTAGGAGCGGCTACAGTGGTGTACAAATTTGTTAGCAGAGGTTGCCACCTGCATGAGACTATTAGAGGTGTGCGTCACGTTATCGAGGCTAATTTTCGGTCCTTCGTTTTTAAGCAATAAGTGTTTAACATGGAAACAATACCAAAGTAATAATAAAAAACTAAACAAACAGACAATCAGTTGTTCGTAAGTTGAGTCTGCTTCGCGTGCTAAGTTTCAGTTTCGATTTTAGACAATTTGGCGCAGGCGCAGTATTGTTGCTCCTTCTGGTGTTAGCACATCATTAAGCGCTCCTAACATAGACCAGTTACACACGCTCCTAGTTGTTTTCTATAGGCTCCTGAAATAGCGTACCTGATTTGCAATCAAAAATCCAGTTTGGATTCGTTATTCTTCCTTCTTGGTTAGAAAGCTGTGTGATCTTTGATTCGAAGGACGTGTGGACCACTAGATGTTAGCTGACTAGCCTACCCCACATATAAATAGCATTTGTAAGGTTTGACAAAATGGCACAAAACAGTCTGTCATCCGGAATAGCCAACATTCAGTTAAAGGCATAGTTTTTTTTGCATCATGAGCCATTTGTAAATAACATTTTTTAACCTGCATGTTATGTACCTCAGCCTGTCGTGTGATTCAATCCGGCATTCACTTGGCTGGCAACCGACTCCCCCCCCCCCCCCCCCCGGTAATCACAGAAAAAACAGTTAAGTACTAATTATTAACCATGTACATTTCCATTCCCGTTTTTATACAATTGTATGACCTCATTTGTCTAGTAGCTCGATGAAAACGTTCATCTCATACTTTTGAATTTGTAAAATTAGCCTGATGGTCCAACTGACCACATTGCAACTAATTTGTAAATTCTTGCTTTGTGAATGTCTGGCATGCTAGGGTAAGGTCATTATCCTTGTCTAGGAGGGGGGGGGGGG
>JAHWFP010264508.1:7045-17079 GCA_023313725.1 Lithobius niger
ACGGTTGGATGTTTCGCTCATTTTCAAATTTCAACTTGTATTGTGACTTGTCTAATTTAGGTATATGGCTCCAATTAGATTTATTTGAAAGGTGAGAATGTCTTCTTTGCAACAAGGGTCGTTGAAAGGGTCTACGACTATTAGAACCCAAGCTACGCGCGTTTTACTTGGGTCTGGTATCACAGTCACTGTTGGATATTTCACTCATTTACAACTTTCAACTGGTGTTGAGACTTTTCTAATTTAGGTAGATGACTCCAATTAGGTTCATTCTAAAGGTAGGGAGGTAGGGATGAAACAAGGGTAATTGAACGGGTCAACCTAAATTATAAACGTCTCAGCACCAGCTGAAATTTGTAAATGAGCGAAAAGTCCAAAGGTGACTGTTATACCAGCCTCTAGTAAAACGAGCGTATCTCGGTTCCTAACAGTCGTAGACCCTTTCAACTACCATTGTTGCAAAGAAGACATTCCCACCTTTCGAATGAATCTAATTGGAGTCATGTACCTAAATTAGACACGTCACAATAGAAGCTGAAAATAGAAAATGAGCGAAAAATTAACGGCGACTATAATACCTGCTCTGAGTAAAACGGGCGTAGCTCGGTTGCTAAGAGTCGTAGATCCTTTCAACTACCCTTGTTGCAATGAACACATTTCCAAATTTCGAATGAATCTAATTCGAGTCATGTATCTAAATTAGACACGTCACAATAGAAGTTGAAAGTCGAAAATGAGCGAAAAACCCAACGGTGACTGTAATACCAACCCTTAGTAAAACTGGCGTAGCTCGGTTGCTAACAGTCGTAGATCCTTTCAACGATCCTTGTTGCAAAGAAGACACTCATATCTTTCGAATGAATCTAATTGACGCCATCCACCTGAATTAGAAACGATGCAGCAGCAGTTGAAATTTGTAAGTTGACAAAATGAGACATCTGTTGGCATTAGATTAGCCAAAAAAATGGCCGAAAATGGCCTATGCTCCTGTGCAGTGGTGCACAATGGATTATGAAAATGCCTTTGCAAAGTTTCCCAGGACACAAACATAGCACAGTCATTATTTCCCATTTCTGTGGAGATATCCAGAACTCTATCGTACGAAATTGACAAACCAAGATCATTCAGCTTGTCTATTAGTACACGCTTCCTTGTTTTTGCATGAAGCATAATTCCCACGTAGAGTGGAAGAGGTGGTTCACGACATTTAGTATGATATGTAGCAACAGAATTTTGCCGGCGACGATTTGTACAGTTAAAGTCCATTAGTTGCAATATGCTGAACATAGCTTGAGCTTCAGACAAATTGCCGGCTTGGGTTTGGATGTCTGGTCCAGTCAAGATCATTGACCCTAATGTTTTCAGTGATTGACCGAGGGTACACGGAGGTTTTTTACGTCGCTTCATCTTACGTCGACGTAGCTTACGTCGATGTAGTGCTTAGAGCGCTTTAAGAACCTCCGTGTACGCACCTAAACCCACTTTCAAGTCGCTTTATCTCAAACCACCTCGATACGTCGACGTAAGGAGTTGAAGCGCTTTAACAACCTACGTGTACCCACCTAAATCCCATTTTCTACGTCGCTCTAAGGACTGCTTTCTTGTGATTGGTTGAAAAGTGCGCGCGTAAACGTCACGAAACTAGGACGGCCACCTGTCACTTCGTTAAAACGAAGTCGAAAGCCAGCTGGCTGAATGGGGACTTGGGAATAAAGAGGGGTTTGCTTGATGGGGGGAACCCCCGCTGTCGTTTTAACTCACTCCAACTACAACCTGCGTGTAACCACCTCTTTCCTAAAGCGGTCTGAGTTCAAGTCGACGTAAGGTAAAGCGACGTAAGATGAAGCGACGTAAGAAACCTACGTGTACCCTCGGTCATTGTAGAACAGATTCTTGCTAGCGTTGTCTCCCAAATGGTACATTAAAATTTGCCTGACCGAAGTTGAGTATGTCACGACGAACAATGTTTGCAGTCCTTGCAATAGTAATAGCTTCGTTGTCGTAATCAAATTCGCACGACATCTTTATGGCAAGACCTATAAGTTCATTGAATGCCAGATACACATTTCGACCCTCCTTATGTGCCTGTAAGCCATGCACATTCCACAAGATTCTATTTTTCAAATTAGTCCCAAAGGTTATAACACCCACATCTTTGGTACGTGTTGTATCATGTGCTAGGGTAAAATTTTGCCATCTTGAAAGGGTGTACCAATAAATTGTCTGGCGCACAAACTATATTAAGCTGTAAGCTGTTTTTATAGCCGCCATTTTGGAGGCCATATGGAATACTGAGCTAAAATTGCCAAAGGTTAACGTTATTTAGTAAACCTTGCTCCCCAGGGCACTTAAGGTACGCTAAAAATACTATAAATACTTTGTAACTTTAGAAGTTAAAATTATTTCTTGGCTTACAGCTTGAAAACGATTTAATGGTCGCGATTTTCCAATATGGCACCCAAGATAGTTGATAATGTGTTTGGCCCCATAGCTACGATTGATCCCCTCTTGGAGTTTGAAATTTTAAGCCTATGTTCACTCTTTTAAACCAAAATGCACAATTCTTTCACCATGCGGCAGGACTACCAGGTGTGGGCGAGGGCGATCTCCTCTTCATCCTTAGTTTAGTGCTTGATGAAATGCATTGATGTTGAGCTGAGTTTATTTTTCCGTGCAATTTACAAAGAAAATGTATACGTACGTCAGAAAGGTTCCGTATTGAGCGTTGTAGGGATGCGAATGTGATGCTTACACAACTTGCGAAAATAAAGGTTAACCAATGGTTGACTAATGGCTTTTACCACGTATCACAATAGATTAATGGACAGCGAGTGCCCCTTCGCTCGTTTATTCTGAGATTTATTGCCATTTATTGTGAGAGACATAAATTCTGAGGTTCATTGCTTCCAGAAATCATCGACGTATTTTACTGATCCTTCCATTGCTCCTTCTTATGGAACCTCAGAGCCACCAGCATCGACGATCAATCGATTTTATAGTTATTTTAGCAACACTTTTACATAAAATTTTAATATAAACATAAAAAAATAGCATTACAATCGTGCATTTAATGCCCCATTTCCATCCTAACAGCAGAATAACCAGCAGGAACTCCTTTCATGAAGGCTACATTTAGTATGATTTCTTCGGTTAATGACAGAATTTCATATTTTATGCATTCTTATCAATGAAGTGCGCGACCTGAAGTACGGGAAGTGGTAATTACATTAAAGCGTGTTATGATCTAAAATGCTTTCTAATAATTATTATGCCCTCAGAGTTGCGATACGATGATAAGAGATATAAACACGTCGATAAAAGTGTCGTTTTAGAACCCGGCGTGTCGGAAGTGAAAAGCGCTCCATTCAGGTTCTTATCTTACCTACTCTCTATTCAGTTTACATTCATTCCGATAACGCAAAATATTCTTCAGCCACATAACAGCTGTCAACAAGTAAGTGTTAGATGCGGAGCAAGGTGGTTAGTGGTTAACACGACTATGTCACGTGCCGGAGTTCACGGGTTAGACCCTGACCTCAGCCACCTGCACCGGCATTTTCGGGAAGAGAAGGGCCCTGTGATGCCTCATGCTCGTGTCAATTTTAGGTAGTAGATACTAAGAATTTCCGTTCGGAATTACCTAGTAAAATTGTCCCTCTCGCCTTCTGGCACCAAGAGACCTCCAATATGTAGGATATAATGGACGGCGTCGGCCAATAGAGCAGTGACATTTGCCGCCATATTGGCACCAGTATGGGTTTTGGAGAGCATAACCAGGGCCGTAGCTAGCCCACTTGGCGCCCAAGGCGAGCCATCCGAGCGGCGCCCCTCTCTCTATCCCCTCCACCGACTACCTATTTCAAGGAAAAAATTTCACGGGTATTATATTGAGGCCTACATAGCTAAATGCTAACTACTCCTAGTAAAAGAGAGAGTCCTGTACTAGGAACTGAAAGTAGTTGAAGACCATTGATCGTTAACAAATTACAAAAAAAAAAAAATTATTGAACTAATGGGATTTCATGATAATTTTGGCTTGTCAACTGTTCAAAAAATCTCAAATAAGGTGACAAAGAGATGAGAGTAATATATTTCGCTATAACAATTTGAAAATAAACATTTCAGAATAACTAATTCAACCGGAATCAAAAAACAGTTTTTTCTCCAATTTTAACATTTTTCGGGTGTAAGCGTCCGTATAAGAAGCAAGTATACTGAAGTGCCTCTCTATATATAAACTTTTTTTTTTTAATTTCAGTTTTCGGTTTTCTGATCATTAAAGAAATCGGCACAACCGGAAACCAATCAGCGAGCAATAAACCAAGTCCAAGCAAGCACGTCTCTCTTACAGCGTTGTGAACTTGAATATAACGTGATCCGTCAAAAAATATTTTTGCTTTACCATTCACTTCCACGGTCACACGGTTGGCACGATATCGGCGTGGTCCCCCAGGAAGCGGGCGCCTTGCTCGCCTTACCCGGCCTACGGCCCTGGGCATAACTACAAGGTGCACTACATAAAAATGGAGGGAAAAACAATGGAAGAGCGGATTTCTTAGGCTTAAAATAAAGTTGTTTTCTCCAACAACAAAAATCGCGCGTTTTAGGTCTAAGAAATCACTCTTCACAGCATTGGCTTCAGTATGACGCCCTTCTGTTTCTCTCTGCAGTGCCCCTTGCAGCTAACCCATTAAGGCTCCAGCAAAGACTTATATACAATAATACTACGTCGTGTCACTGCTCTATAACTTACAGCTTTTTAAGGCCCGAGTGACAGATGTTAAGGAGAAGATACCACCATCAGGGCAGTTGTTTTTTTGCTGTATGAGGGAGGAAACCGGAGAACCCGGAGGGAAGCCCCGTGAAGCAGGTGGGAAACAACTGGAGAAAAACCCCGTACATCAACACTTCTCTTCGCCAGGATCGAACCCGGGTCTGTACGAAGCCAGAGATGTACAGCTGGGACCAGGACGCCTATGAAATCTGACGTCTCGTGCGCCCGTGTAGATCAGAAAGCTTTATTTATTTGAGCAGCAATTTACAGTGGCTGCACTGCAAAGATTGCTAGAGGCAATCTCCCCCCCCCCAACCCATAAAATAAATTCCACATTACTAAACCAAAAAGCAAAACAAAATTGTAAATTGGACAGATCAAACACTGAATAGGGAATGGAATAATAAATATTTACAAAAGAAATGTAAAGTGAAATTCGTAATCATCAAATCCCCGAGAAAGAGAAAGTGGAGCCCCTCCACTCTCACGTAACAGTTTTAATACAATTTTTTTGCTATGTAGTGGCCGGATTGCTATTTATTGTGTGCGAATGACCATTTGGGTGCGTTTCTTTGCATTACAGTATGCCCCGAACTACAGAATGGGCCCCCTACGGTGAGGGCTTCCCCGGGAATTCCCGGGTTCCCGAGCGAGCTAATCCGACACTGATGAGAAGTATACTTAATAAAACAAAAAAAGGTCGATTGGTACGAACACTGCTAATAAGTTTAGGGTCGGCCGGTTGGTTCAGTAGGTCTTGGGCTCTTTTTGCAGCTGCATCATCTGCACAGTACATGCACGATACAAATCTGTTATGAGGATTTGTCAACATCTCAATATCGAACTTTCAATTCCAACACGGTTTCCTCCCAGGCCGTTCTTGTCAATCTAACCTTCTTGAAACTTACAACCACCTTACCACCTTCCTGGACAAAGGGATGCAATGTGATCTTGTATTCTTCGACTTCAGCAAAGCCTTTGATTCTGTTTCTCACTCCCTTTTCCTTAACAAACTGTCTTATTTGAATTTTCCTAAACAACACATCGCCTGGATCAACTCTTATCTTTCTCAGAGACGACAACGTGTTAGTCTCAGGGGTTCCTCTAGTGATTGGGTCCCTGTTACCTCTGGGGTCCCCCAGGGATCTGTTTTGGGCCCCCCTTCTTTTCAATCTTTTCCTGAATGACCTCCATTCTGTCATCTACTCCTTTAGCAGGAGCTATGCGGACGACCTGAAAATTCTTTCTCCCGCTTATCTTCATCAAGATCTTCAGCAAGACATCGACGCTGTTGCCATCTGGTCGACCAAGAACTGTCTTGCCCTTAATCCTCCCAAATGCGTGGTGCTGTATTTTGGGCATAACAACCCACACTACAGCTACCGCCTTGGTAACTCTACTATCCCTACTAATACGTCCCATAGGGACTTGGGCATTTTGGTTGATTCGTCTCTTAAATTTCATGTTAATACTAACTATATCATCTGCAAAGTCTTTAAAAAAGCCCACTATATTCTTAAAACTTTCTCTGCTGTCTCACCAAAGCTGTTTGCTCTCCTGTACAAAACCTTCCTTCGCCCTACACTCGAATTCTGTTCTCAGATTGGCCGCCCCTGTTATGCCTCATTCTTCGCCCGTCTAGAAACTTGTCAGCGCCGCCTCACAAAATGGTGCCTTCCCCTAAAACACTTTTCTTACGAAGAACGTCTTCGCAAACTGAACCTGACCCCTGTCAAAATCAGATTCCTCCGTGGGGATCTATCTCCTCACGTACCAAATCTTAAACCACCACACATTGACGTTCAGGCTGCTGACTTTTTCTGTCTTTCTCATACCATTACCAGGGGGCACCCCCTTAAACTCTGTGGAAGTATATCCTCCGGCAACGTGTGGCACAGGTTTTTTTCTGAACGTGTGGTCGAGGCATGGAAAGCTCTGCCCGTCTCGGTTGCTCTTTCCCCTTCACTTGATTCCTTTAAAAATCGGCTGGACCACTTTCTTGCTTAGGGTTTGTTTGGTGGTTGGCCCCTTGTGGTTTGTGTTTTTGGTGGTTGGGGTGGGCGCTTCTTGGATTTTAGCTTGCACCGTCGGGTTATTCTATTCTATTCGATCGCTACACCTCTTGAAACGTATACGCTATCAAAAATTATCAAAATCTAGCTTGTAAAGTTATTCATGCCGCTGACTATCAGACCAATAAAAAGAAGAATCTTGGAAGAAATATCTAAACTGTTGGTTCTTTCATCCAAGTTACGCTTTAGGAATACCTGAGTGCAAGGCCAAGCATGTATATTCTATGTATATCCGACCCTTCTTCAGCAACCCAGATCTGGATTAGGCGGCAACACTCGAAACCAATCTCTACCGTACCTAACACTGAACGCCAATTGAAAACAACATCTTAATGTTACACTAGCTAAAACCAAATCGAATTTCAAAATCGTAATACCGAACAAAGTTTATCATCCTTTTACCTACATATCTTTCAATCAGGGAATAAATATACCATTAGTATTTTGAGTTAGGCTAATCAATAAGGGGGGTCGAATGGTCAGCCCATCTCGTAACACATCATGATAAACTTATCACGCACATTAGCGGTGAGTTAGCTCGTAAGGACGGTTCTCCCTTATTTGTATCGCCATGCCGTAGGCCGTGTTAGTATGGTTGAGTTGTAGGGCTTCGGCATTTGGCCTCAAGAAAGTTCGAGGGTTCAAATCCCGCTTACGCAGTCTGACATTTAACTCCAAAAAGCAACGGAAATAACTTTGCATCTGTATTACTTTATCACTAATCGACCAGACTTGGCTTTCCATTCTATTTCAAGAACAGGCTGATGATTACAAAACAAGCTGCTTTAGCGACTACCTAGTACTCTATAGTCTATGCACTCTGTCACTTTCGAAGATGTTTAGGCACACACCTCTATCACGCATTACAACAGCGATCTCCATTATATAATCAAAAAGCATGCCGGTTACAAATGTGTTAGCGTTTCGGCCTAAGTTTTAGATGTTGGCGTAATTGTCAGCTGTTAGGTCTAATTTTCACCTGCTGTTTTAATTTCGTAAATAGCAGCTAACGGAGAATTTGGTTCGAGAGTAGGCCAATTCACCCATGCAACACGGTATCAAGGCTCTTTAAAATGACGCTAATAATTGTCGTTGACGAAATCTTTTTGTTTTTTCGGTTACGTGTCTTCCTGTTGTGGGTAATGCGACTATCAAATGTTATTATTTCATTGAGAAACGTTGAAATAGTTTATTAGCTATATGAAAGTAGCGATATTTTAATTTACCATGTTTTAAAAATAATTTTTGAATCTATCTGGCACTGTTCCGGAGTTGATAAACGTGATAGGCAGACGGACACTAGAAGATGGGTGGACACAAATGTGATGGGCGGCTGTACAGAAGACTAAAATGAATCTAGTGCCTTTAAAACTTCCTTTAATGGAACTTAATAGTCAAACTTCAGTGGCGAATCTCTGTATTCTCGCTGATGCTTCTAGTAGCTGTTTGTTACTACCTTCGTAATGACATACATGGAGAACTGCTTTCCTTATGACACGAGTAATGACATAGAGGCATGCTGTTTTTCTTATGATACCGCGTTGATGGAAATCCCCCCTGGCTAGACCAGACGAAGTTTTCACCACATGGACCCTTCTTTATGAGACGCTTGAGTATGCTTTGGGTGTAAATCTGTTGGTTTCTCGGTGGAGAACAGAATATTTATTGTCAACAGACGTGTAAAGCTGGAATCTTACAAAAGCACTCTGCGCAAATGATGCGTGCACTTGTGCTTACGCTGCGGACCCGACCATGTGACAGAATTCTCAACTTTTCTTTGGATTTCACCATTTGCTCAACTGCGCATGTTTTTACCTTTTTTATTTTTTACAGTTTGCTCCAGAACAAACTATAACTCTTAGAAATGTCAAATTGCTTCCATGGCTTAACTTGCCCTTTCCTTAGTTCTTGTAACAGAATTTTATTTTAAAGTATCATAGTAAAGGGGTTATACTTAGCAAAATATTCCAGAATTGACTGTTGCCATCTAAAATCAAATTGGCGAAATCCATAAATTTATGTTGTGTTCGTACAGGTCGCAAATTTCAGCATGGTTGGCCCCGCTCATTTTTTCGAATGTTTTGTTCACCCTTAGTTACATGAATTATTAATGTCTGGCATTTACAAAAAAAAAAAAAAATACACAAATCGCTGCAAATTATATAGAGGAAAGAGGAAAACAAGCCAAACAGCAAAAATCATACACTAGAATAACGTAGTATAGTAAACCACCTTTCTGCACTTATGTTTCGTCGGAGTGGCATGACCCGGATTCAAACTGTTAACCCAATTGGTTCCCAGATCACTGATATAGCGCCTTTATCGCTATGGCCGCTCCTCCACTGGCATAAAGATGACTTATGCCTAAGTCACTCAACCCGTTATTAAGGTCACAGCAGTGACCACGACTCCATTCGACCGAGAATGCTTGCAGCCATCGGCAATAGAGAATGGAAAACAAATAAATACAAAGGCTCAATCAAGGGTTAAATAAATAAACACAAATCGCTGTCAATTACATAGAGGAAAGAGGAAAACAAGCCAAACAGCGAAAAACATGCAATAGAAATAACTGAGTACAAGTTTCATTTGGTCAGTCTTGGTTTGGAGACGAGGACACTGACCACCGGGCTGTTGGTTCTTGCTTTGCTCGATATCTGCGAGGACCCCTCACAAAGCTCGTTGTGCCCGTACAGACTTAGTTTTTTTCCCCGTTCAGTCAGTTATTCCCTGACAGCAGCAACGCGTGACTTGGGGGTTAAAATATATTACTCCTTTTACCCAGATACTGGACTATTGTGTGCGCAGCGTATCTTGAATCCTGCAGGAATTTTTATGAGCGGCTACGTCTTCCTGGAGGGAAGGCTTTAATCGACGGCCGCCATTGTTTTTGTAACCATCTTGGATATCAACAAGGTACTCTGCTACCAAAAACATACAATCGATCATCTGTGTTCGTTCTGGGGCGAACTCAAGATAGGCCGCGAACACTATAGAGGCCATGTGGGAACCCCAATTTTTCCAGTCCGCCTTTGAGGTAGCATGCGCTTGATTATGCTAAATCCGCTTACCCTTTTTTGGCTAGAATCCAAAAATTTTTCTTGCCTTCTTCTCAAGCTATTTGTGTACTTTCATCAATTAAAAAAAAGAACAAAAAACAAAACGGATGGCACTCGACTCCGGCGATC
>JAHWFP010264509.1:0-21991 GCA_023313725.1 Lithobius niger
TCAATATCCTTTATACAAATGCAAACTCGCTCGCCAATAAACAGGCAGAGCTTGAAGCGCTTATTACCAACTGTAACCCTGCGGTTGTAATAATTACTGAGGCTAAATCAAAATTTCACAACAACCATCTTACCATCGAAGCCATCCATTTCCCCAACTACACCAATGTGCACAACTCGCTCCAAACACAGGGAAGAGGAATCATCGGCTTCATCCGAAACGACATCGACGTTGTTGCTAGCAACGATACCATCCCAGCGAATGAAACCCTCACACTTATCATCGCCGGGCAGCACAAAATTACTGTAGCCGCAGTATACAAATCCCCCACAAGCTCCCCAACTAATAATGACCGCATCGTACACTTTATTAAATCATTGTGTGACACCACATCCCATGAAATCATTATTCTTGGTGATTTTAACATGCCCCAGTGCACCTGGACAGACGGAGCTGGAACTTCCACATGCATTACCGAACGACTTTTCCTGGACGCCTTTGTTAGCCGTGATCTTGTGCAACTTGTTGAACGCCCAACTCGCTTTCAGCAAGGACAAAAATCCAACATCCTCGACCTCGTCTTAATTAGAAGCACATCAAACCTGATCTCCGATATCTCACATAGCGACCCACTTGGCCTAAGTGACCACAGCACCCTTCTAATACAACACTCCACCTCTACACCCGACCCGCCCAACATCACCAAGCGCAACTTCTTCAAGGCAAACTACACCCTCATGCGCAACTCCATCAAAGCTGCAAACCTTGCCGAACGTATTGTACCAATGAACACCGAGGAAGCGTGGGAAATTTTTCACCATACTATTTTGAGATCCATCTTTATTCACTGCCCTCTCACAAGGAAAACTGGAAAAAAGAGACAAACTCACCCCTGGGTCGATACCACCATCAAAAGATCCATCCTCACCAAACGCAAAGCTTGGAACAACTACAGAGAAAGTCAAACTGATGACGATTACAAAAACTACAAGCGTGCCAGAAACGAACTAACCACTGAAATCCGTACTGCACGCCTCTCCTACGAAAAGAAGATCGCATCCTCATCTAAAACCTGCCCTAAAAAACTATGGGCCTACATTGGTCGCAACAAAAAATCTTCATCATCGATTGGTACCATAAACGGACAAAACGGACCAGTTAACGATCCTGCTTTAAAAGCCGACGCTCTTAACTCTCACTTCTGCTCTGTCTTTAAAACAAACAGGCTTCCCTCCGTAACCATTTGCAACAGCAATCTCAACGGTAACGTCCTCGCAAACATTTCCTTCACCATTGAAGAAGTCGGACATCTTCTTTCCACCATAAAAGAACACTCCTCTCCCGGACCTGACGGACTACACCCAAAGATTTTAAAGGAACTGGCAAATGTCATTACTGAGAGTGCTACCATGATTTTCCAGAAATCGTTCATTGAATCAACCCTTCCTCATATCTGGCTCACTGCTAACGTCACCCCAATACACAAAGCTGGAGATCGTAGTAACCCGAACAACTACAGACCAATTAGTCTCACCTGTATCCTCTGCAAATGCATGGAAAAAATAGTCGCCAAACAAATCATTACCTTCCTCAACCATAACGACTTCTTTACCCCTAGTCAGTACGGTGGCCTTCACGGCAAATCCACTACCCACAACCTCATTTCCTTTCTTGACCTCGTCACTGAATGGACTGAAGGAGGATCACAGGTAAATGCCGCCTACTTTGACCTTGCTAAGGCCTTCGATACCATACCCCATGACATCCTTATCACCAAGCTAACCACCGTAGGCATCTCTGGCCACCTCCTAAAGTGGCTTATTGCTTTTCTCACAAACAGAACTCAACGCACTGTCATCAACGGTCACCCTTCTAAAATCGGCAGTGTTACCAGTGGAGCCCCACAGGGAAGTGTCCTCGCCGGCCTCCTCTTCATTATCTTCATTAATGACCTACCTGACTGCCTTACATGTAATAGCTGCATCTTCTTGGACGACACCAAGCTTGTTGCCCCAGTCATCTCCCCTGATGACCCCACTGCTTTTCAATCCAACATCTACAAACTCACTCAATGGGTCCAGGCAATGAACATGGACCTCAACGAAACAAAGTGTGCAGTCCTTAGCTTCGGCCATCCCACGACCTTACTCCAGTATACCCTACAAGATGATGGACCCCCAATTAAACACGCAGACTTCCAGAAAGACCTTGGTGTGCTCATCGATCAAAAACTCACCTTTTCTCAACACATTGACCTGATTACCAGACGAGGCTATCGGATGCTTGCTATCATCAGAAACTCCTTCTCTGTTCTTGACGAACGTACATTCTTTTTGCTCTACCGCTCCCTTGTTCGCAGCATCCTTGAGTACGCTAATTCTGCTTGGTGGATCAGATTTGAATCCGACCGCGACAAACTCGAGAGACTCCAGAGAAGAGCCACAAAACAGGTCCACTCCATCCGTCACCTCTCCTACACTGAACGCCTGAAAGCTCTCCGACTCCCCACCCTTGAATACCGCAGAATCCGAGGCGATCTCATCTTTACCTACAACCACCTGCACTCTCCCTCAAACACAAATAAACCCCTCTTTGTCCTCAATAACAACCCACAAACTAGAAACAACGGGCTCAAGATCTTTCAACGCCGCTGCACTTCCAAAAACCGAGAACTCTCTCTTCCTTTCCGGATTTGCAGCACCTGGAACCGTCTGCCTAGAGACATTGTCACCGCATCAAATACCAATATCTTCAAAACCAAATTAGATACCTTCTTACCGACCATCACCCCTCAGGTTGTGTACAAGAACTGGTGAACCCTACCCATTTCCTCCCAGCATCAAAAGCAACAAGCTTCCTGCTGGTGTTTTTCAATGTCAATGTCAATGTAAGTTACAATTAGTCCATTACAGTTTTGTTTCCTAAGATCAAACCGTCCAGTTTTGTTTCAACAAGTCACGAAGATCAAACCGTCTTTGTTTAGATTAAAGTATTTTTAAAATAAACAAGAAAGAAGCTGATTTTTAGAAAGGGAACCACCTTTACGTTATGGGAGCTGGGGGGGCCAGAAATGCTGATGGCTTAGCCAACCATAAATTATTTTCAAGACTAGAAGTAGTTAAGTTAAACTATAAATTTAGAATTGGGGGGTCCTAAAGATAAACTTTTACGCTAAACTAGTAACATACGAACCACTACCATTTTGCCCGGCATGGCAACCTTCGGACCGTGACATCTTCACTCCCGACCGGCGTGGCCCTTCTGTGCTGGGGATTGAGAGCTGCTTGGGGGTTTTTATGCTAGCATGGGGGATCCAGCCAGACCAAGCACGGACGTCATTGGCTGAGGGCCTAGAGAACAATGGAAAGTGGAAGGAGCTGGCTGTTTTGTAAAGGGTTTGGCTGGAGCAGCTTTGAAGGAACGAGGCCTATGTAGAGAAGGTGCAGTTTGAGTTTTACTCAATTAACAAAGTAAAAAGGCCTTTACTTTTAAACTTGTTTGGCTTGCAATTAATTGAAGGATGCTCAGATCTTAGATGTGAGTTTAATAGTAGTTTGCATTCGGATTGTAACGGCGGACGCTACGACGGCTGAGGTGCTTGTAACGCCCCCGACATCTTTGGTTGACTTGGCTTCTTAGATTGATTTTGGTGAATATTACGAACTTTCGTGGATAAACATAGCATGGGCAACTGTCGCAGCATGGGGAGGGAAGAGTCGATGTCCTAACTTTCTTTAAATTAGGTGAAAGTCAACAACTAACTGGTATTTGCGCTGCCACCAACGGTGGATTTATTTTTATAGCTAAGGGGGGAGTTGGAAACGAGAATTATTTACACCATTACGCAAATCACACTATTAAATCATTAGTAGTCTTGTGGAGTTATTAAAAACCCTTGGTTTTTTATTTTAAACAACGAAGGATAATGCACAGTTAAACTTTGGCAATCAATAGAAGGAAAGCTGGAGGTTTGCATTCGGTTTTTTTTGTTGGTCACAGTCGAGTTTTTGAAGATTGAAGGCAAGGAACGATTTAAAGTCCGGTAAAATTAACTGGTAATAAAACTTTGCCGAGCTTCGGTCGAGTTCTGGGGGCAAAAGATTATTATACTAAAATGTTGGTAGTGATAAACTAGCTTAGAGGAAATGCTAGAACGCATTTAAAATAAGATTTGAACTATAGGTTTGATGTAGTGGAACATTATTCATAAAATTTGGACGTCTTCAAATAAAAAATATCACACTAGAATGTTGTCTGTAATCCACATATATGTGAGGTTAAGTACCAAAGGTAGCCCCTCCTATTAACCCAACTAAGCTAGTGTTTTTGGCTTTTTGCCTACAATAAAGAAGGTGAAAAGTAATTACAAATGTACAGTGGTTGGGAAGTTACGACGACCGTAAGTGTGAGCGCTACGACCTAGTTTGAGCATTTTTTCGAATGACTATTGTGGATGAACCAGAAGGAATTTTTGAGTTCTGTTTCTGTTGAAATAAAGTTGAAGTTAGTGGCAATTAAATGGTGAAAAGTTCAGTCGGATTGGTTCATAACTTCCGGAGATATGCGTCTTCAAAGATTGAATTCTTTTGGGTTGGGGCGGGGGACAAGAAGGGGACTTCAAGTGCAGAGAAAAAAAAGTGTTCGTTGTTGGAAACGAAGGTTTCCCCGAGGTTTTTGATCTTTGGAGTCCGGGTATCCTCTCCAATCCAGGTAATTCGATAATCCGACTTTACATGCCCCCACACGGAGAATTTTATTCGGGGTTCCGGTTGAACTCCAAATAAAAGCTGGAACAGAAAGTTAGTGCACACAAGCTCTGCGAAAAACAAGACTGCCAAGCCATGTAGCAAATAATACAAAATAAAACCATATTATGCACTATTATCATGAGAAATCCATCTCGGTTTTACGTTCATTCAAAAAACGGTATTCAAGAATGAGGTTTCAGGGTACCATTTATCCAATTAAGAATAAGATTGCGAGTTTCCATTCACTTTAATAAAAAAAATGAGATTGCATTTTTGGGATACTATCCCGGGATCCATTTACATGTTAAAGGTTTACACTGTTTACGAAAATATTAACTTTGCCGTTTTGTATTTTTGGGGGACTAACGTTTTTGTGGCTCAGAAAAATTTAAGTAAAAAAAAAATTCAAAGTTACAAGTTAAGAACACTAATTTTGCAACCATTAACTAAATGCTGTCCGCGCTGCTTCGTGCAGGAAAATCATACAAGCATTTAGAAAACGGGGCAAAAGACATAAAAAAAAACACACTCGGCTTTTGAATAAAGAGTAAAAAGTTAAGTTTGTTGTTTCATTTAACAGATAAATGTGGCCATCTATCGCCCTGGTAATATGTCCCTAGCCGTTCTGTGTTTCCTCAAGTCTAGTTTTTTGATTATCCTGGTAAACTGGGGAAAAAACCAACGGGCGCATTACAATAAACCAAGATTGCGATAGTTGTTAGAAAATTGAATACTGTGGGTACGCATAAAACGGCCAGCTTTATTTTTTGTTAAATTACTCCCAGTAGAATGGTTTACGGTTACCAAGCAACTTATTACAATTTAAAACGCTGAAGGGTTTTTAGGTATAACCCATAACCTAAACATAAAAATACAACACTGGAACGCAGCAACCTTTTAACGACAGAGTTAACCTTTTGCACTCAGAGGTGAGACAGACAATTTTTTTTAAAGAAAAATGTTTCATGAAAACTTAAAGAGGAGTTAGCCAGGGATCACTAGACTCCCATAGAATGCTTCTAATAAACATTTATAACGTGTCGTTCAGTCTTTACAAACTTTCTTCCACACAGGAAGAGGCAGAAATTCATAAGGAAAGAAAACACTGGCACTTAAAATTTAGGTGTGAAGTCCAAAACGGGAATTAACTGGAAGTTGCTTTTGTTGTGGACGAGCTTCCAACAAACCACTTAACAAAATTTAAAGAAAGAAAAGGAAATAATTTTCAGTTATTTGCACTGAAATTGAAACGTTTAACAATTAAATGTTTAAACAAAATAACGACTGACTGTATCAGCGTTCAAGTGATACTTTCCAGGTTTGTACAGCAACACAGTCTCTGAAGTTTTAAGATTTAAAATTCAGCAAATACACTATTTAGGTTTAGTAGCTCCTGTAACTATGAATGATACGACGGGCTAGGTGCTTGTAACATCTCCGGACTCATGGTTGACATTCGGCTTTGTAGAAATTACTTTGCTTCGACTTTTTTGACTTAAAACAGCACAGTAGGGCCTAAATCCCGGAGGGAGTGAAGATGTTTTCCTATCTAAATTGAATAGGTCTATCCAGTAACTGGTCTAAGCTGTCACCACCAGTGGATAAAGTTAAAAGCTAATGGGAGTTTAGAAATAAAAATGGGCTACATGTTATTTATCAACTCTAAGCAATTAATCCACTAGAAAAACGACCTGAAGTTTTAAAATCTCTTGGTTTTATTATAACACCACAAATGAAAAAGGGTGAACACTTTACATTTAAGTTTTACTAGTTTCTACACTGGCTTTACATGAAAGCAAATATGAATTTTACATTTAAATTCAAGTTTAAAAGCAACAACTGGCTTTTATCAAGTTTACACAATTTTCAAGTAGAAAAAGGAGTTTTGGGTTCCAATCCTGAAAAACACTCTTAATTAGAACCGCATCCGCTAAGTTACAAATTAGTCCGTACAGTTGTGTTTCTTCGAATCCTCAAAAAGATAAAACCGTCTGCTGTTTAGATTAAAACATCGTTTTAAATAAAAACTAGAAAGAAGCTGTTTTTTTAGGAAGAGAACCACTCTAACATTATAGAAGGCAGGGGGCCAGAAATGTCGATGGCTTGCCAACTATAAAATACTCAAGACTAGAAGTACTTTAAAATTAAACTATAAATTTAGAATTGGGGGGGTCCTAAAGATAAACTTTTAATTTAAACTAGTGACGCATACTGACCACTACCTGTGCCCGGCATGGCAACCTTCAGAACGGGGCATCTCCACTCCTGACCGGTCGTGACCACCTCTAGCTTGAGATCTGTGGGCTGTGCTAAGGAGGGAGGGCTGCTGGGGCTTTTTATGCTGGAGAGGGGGATTCTGGCGACCAAAGCGCGGACTCACGAGGATGCTAGGCACCTCTGATTGGCTGAGGGACTGGAGAACAAAGGAAAGCGGGAGGAGAAGTCGGTTTAACAAAGGCTTTTGGTGCCGAGCCGTTTGAAGGAGTAGGGACATATAGAAATGGGCCAAATTGAGTTAACTCAGCTGAACATTGGGAAAGGCTCTTGAATTAAAGTATTGACTGTTGGCTCAATATTTACAAGACTATTATAGGCATGGAGTCAAATTAAAGCTTGTAGGGTGGCTTTTGCAGTGAATAAATCATTGCAGCTAAATTAAACAAGCCTTTAATCGAAAACTGCGATGTTATACATCACAACTAGTTGAGATGGGGGGGGGGGAAACGAAGTGTATAGCACAGTTTTAACTCTGGTAATTAGTAGAAGGAATACAGATCATTTTGGCTACGGAAAGCTAGTTTCTTTATTGCCAAACAACTTAACCTGATAATTTGAGCATTACATTCCTCGAATGTGATGTTCCCCCGGAGGTTCCTTCCGGTGCGCAGACGCCTACTTGCATGTCCCACTGTGCATGCGTGGCGCAGTCCTCCCTTATAAAAGCGAGAGTGTGGACGCTTTCGGCATTCATTTTCCTCCAGAGGTGTCTACACGCCACCTCGTTCCTGAGTTCCCCACCCTTCGTGCGGATTTTAGATTCAACCCAAAGATGGCCGCTGCTCCCGCTTCGATGGCTGCTCTCCTCTAGCTTACTTCCTTCGCCCTTGACGACCGATGAATTCTGCCTTTCGGTCGTTCCCTGACAGGGCAACTCTCCCTTCGTTGGAACTGAAGACATCGTGGCTCCCGTCCCGTGGACTCCCGGGACCGCCCCAGCTTCCGAATTGTCCCACGCCTTTCGGTCGTTCCTGACAAGACATCTCTCCCTTCGTCGGAACTGAACACAACGTGGCTCCCTTCCCATGATCTCCCGGGACCGATCCACCTTCCGAATTGGCTTACGCCTTTCGGTCGTTCCTTGACAAGGCAATCCACCTTTCGTTGAAACTGAAAACACCTTGACTCCCTTTCATTGGTTTCCCGGGACCGACCAACCTTCCGAATTGGCTTACGCCCTTCGGTTGTTCCTTGACAAGGCAACTCACGCTTCGTTGGAAATGAAAACACCGTGGCTCACTTCCCGTGGTTTCCCGGGTCCGACCCACCTTCCGAATTGGCCCACGCCTTTCGGTCGTTCCTGACAAGACCTGTCTCCATTCGTTGGAACTGAACACAATGTGGCTCCCTTCCCGTGATTTCCCGGGTCCGATCCACCCTCCAAATAGGCTTACGCCTTTCGGTCGTTCCTTGACAAGACATTTCTCCCTTCGTTGGTACTGAAAACAACGTGGCTCCCTTCCCGTGGTTTCCTGGGACCGACCCACCTTCCGTATTGGCTGAAGCCTTTCGGTCGTTACTTAACAAGGCAACTCACCCTTCGTTGGAACTGAAAACACTGTGGCTACCTTCCCGTGGATTCCCAAGACCATCCCACCTTCCGAATTGGCTTATGCCTTTCGGTCGTTCCTTGATAAGATAACTCGCTCTTCGCTGGAACTCGAAACACCGTGGCCTGCTTGTCTTGACCGTGGCTGACCCCACATGTCGAACGAAAATCAAGACAACAGTTGCTGTCCACTGCTGCTCATCTCATACGTAGCCAGAACCCACGTTTGAGTAAACCAAGACGGAAGCCGTTTGCACCTCTTCCTGCTTGTCTGGACCGTGGATGACCCCACGTCTCGAGCGAGAATCAAGACATCAGTTGCTGCCCACACTGTTGCTCGTTTCATTCGTGGCTTAAAAACCATGATTTGAGTGAAGAGTCAAGTTGAAAGCCATCTGCTCGTCTCATTCGTGCCCAGAACCCACGTTTGAGTGAACGAAGACAGAAGCCGTTTGCACCTCTTCCTGCTTGTCTCGACCGTGGCTGACCCCACGTCCCGAACGAGAATCAAGACATCAGTTTCTGCCTAAACTGCTGCTCGTCTCAGCGTAGCTAAAAAAAAACAAACCCACGTTCTGAGGAGTCAGGTCGGAGGACATCTCGATCTCTTGCTGCTGGTTCGACCGTGGCTAACCCCACGTTCCGAACGAAAATCAAGTCTACAGTTGCCATCCACACTGGTGCCCACCTCATTCGTGATTAAACTCACGCTTTGAGATAAATATCACGCCAAATGCCGTCGACATCGCTTGCTGCTTGTCCGCCCATAACCACCCCACGTCTCGAGTGGAAATCAAGACAACAGTTGCTGCTCACACTGGTGCTCGTCTCATTCGTGGCTAAAACCACGTTTTGAGGGAAGAACCAGGTCAGGAACGGGTACAAGCAGCTACAGTGACGCACACTTCTCTATCACACATTGCACCATTACTGGATTCAAGCCTCGTGTACACGAGACAACAAAAGCCGTCCACACTAGTGTTCGTCTCATCCACAACAAATCGTCGTTTTCCCTGCGAAAAATCCAACAAACAGCCTCAAAGAAGCTGCAGAATGGCCGCCTCAGTGATCCAACCACACATGCGCAATTGCGCATGCACGGTACTCCCTGGTACTCACGGTACTCTTGGTCTCAAGCTGCCGCCCAGACGGCCACACATCCCTGCCGGTTTTTCTCCTTCGTCCGAATACATCGTGGGCACCTTCCCGGAACCGCTCCACCTTCCGTTAGTCTAGGCTGGTGCTTCGCCCTTGCCTTTAGGTTAGAATCATGGCCTCCCAACAAGTTATCATCAGGACCACACACACCACCTTTGGCCGGACCCACCTACCTTCGGTTCCTTGGGTCCTCCATCCTTTGGCGGACAACGCCTTCAGCGACCCGCCCCACCGATACACGACACACAGGGAATGCTGTGGCTCCCTTCGCCCTTCGGCCGCCTACGTCCATCACCATGGACTCCCTTCAGCTGGTGGTGACCATCACCTATCTTGCTCCCACCATGTCATGATCTCACGTCCCGCACGACGCCTCTCGGCAATCTCCATCTCAGCCATGCTCAGCCATTCACGCCCATCCCTTCGCCAGGCCAGCGCCCATCATCTTGTCACGTTCCGACCTTGTAAGTCCCACCCTTAACTACACCTCCGCCCTGCTCAACGCAGACTCCGGTGCCTTCCCTTCTGTGTATCCCTGTGGTATCTTCCCACTGGTGGTTTCCCTTCGGTGTCAGATCTTTCCTTCACACGCCTGGGGATTCCATGGGTGGGATGCGCCCCCCCCCCCCCCATAATCCCTTCGCCGGCCCAAAGAATCTGCTTCGGCCCACCCTTCATCGATGATCGCCAACGCCTTCTGCGAGAAATTCTCCGCAAACACAAGCCCAGATGAGATACGCATCCTTTCGTCCCTAATCTCACAGCTCTTTCAGAAAGCAAGCTTAACAACCTACCATTCCTTAAACTGGGCAACCAGAGCCCTTCTTTACAACACCCTCCTCTTTCGGGAGTCAGCCCTTTCATCCGACAAACGTCTCCACTCGGCACTGTTTCCGCAACCAACCAATTCATGAGTCTGACACCCTTCCCGTGGTCTCATCCCGACTCTTGCACTACACTTGGACATCACAAAGAAACCTAAACGGCAAAAACAAAACCCTTCGTCCAACCGCCCCTTTCAGAAGAACACACAATTCAATTCCCGCCTTTCACCGGTCCACCGGTACAAGGCCGCATCTACACCGTCCTCTGTCCGCATCAATGAGAATGCGTCCTTTCAGCCAAGAAACCAACATCCCTTTCGGTCCGACCCATCTCGCTCCCGCTCCGACCAGCAGAAGCAGAAGCGAACCTCTACTCCCGACCGCCGAAGCCGTCACTTCTCGCCAGGGGGCAGGAGCTCCTTTCGCAAGATCAACAATGACGTCTCCTGTCTTTCCTGCCTATCGGTCGGCACAAGACTCCGCCACTTCTTCCCGGCCTGGCAAGAACTGTCTCACAACACGGACGTCCTCTCAGCCATCATACTTGTCTTTCGGCCGACACTCCTAGCCTCCCCCCGTGGAAGTTCTATCCACCACTCACAGAATCCCTTTCGTTCGAAATCTCGGAACCCCTTCACAGCCAAGACCATGGCCCCACTCCTGATGCTTCCCGGGACCACTACACAAAACTAGCTTCCCTCGGCAATCCGCCCGTCAAGTCCGTCATAACCGAAACTCCTGTTATCCAGGCCCTTCAGCCCACAGGTAGTTCCCGGCCGAGCTCATCCGTTCACGCCTTCCCTTCGGAGCTTTCACACCAGGGCTCCCTTTCGCCCCATGATTTCAGCCTCTTTCGGCGACCAGCCCTTCGGCCGACGGTGCCCTTCACTCATCCAACTCCTTCAGCCATTTGGCTCCGAGGAAAACCCAATGCCTTGTCTTAAACCAACACAAGTTTTCGTCGAACTTGTCAAAGACCACCGCAACTCTGCTAACTCTCCCTGGTTGAGTACAAATGACTAACATCTAGACATATAACCACCACCCGGGTCCTTCCATTGCCCAATTTTTTCTATTGGAAATACCACACAAGTTTTGCAGACAGCTCTCCACCTTAGACCCCAAAACTTCTTCATCAAATATTCTCAGAGATGAACCAGATTGACATAACACAAACACACAACAAAAAAAACTGACTGACGAGAAGAAAGGAACCAACTTCTTCTCCTCACTGACTCACAACCTGCCAACAATGGGACCACACAGGAATTGTATGACCAACATACTAACTCATAACTCCACCACCTCACGTAACCTGAGGGAAATGTCGAGGAAGAAAACGGACTACACCTGCTAGGACCCATGGTTGCAGCCAGTACTGTAGTCAATCCCCCTTAAGCACTCAGAACGAAGCAGAAGCAAGCCAACCACGATGGAAGCTGCCATTCATGACGGAAACAAGCCAGCCAGAGAAGAGGGCAAGAGACCAAACTTCGAGGTTCATCACCTGTTCCGTACAAAGTGCGAAGTTTTTAACAACTTTTTGGGGGACAGCCTGCTTGCATCCCGGAGCGCCCGTCAAGGCGGTGCCCGCCACCATTTTTAACGAGGTCAACTGATAATGCTAAAATTATCAGGTTAAGTTGTTTTGGCAATAAAGAAGAAAATTTTGCCGGCCCCCAGCCATGCCGGCTAAAAATGGTTTCTTTTGCCTAAAACATACTTAACCTAACTCCCACCCTACCTCCCCTCTCGAGTCACCGCCTGACATATTGAGAGTCAAATGAATGCCGAAAGCGTCCACGCTCTCGCTTTATAAGGGAGGACTGCGCCACTCATGCGCAGTGGATATGCAAGCAGGAGTCTGCGCACCGGAAGAAACCTCCAGGGGAACATCACATTCAAGGAATGTAATGCTAAAATTATTAGGTCAAGTATGTTTTAGGCAAAAAGAAACCATTTTTAGCTGGCCTGGCTGGGGGCCGGCAAAATGTTCTTATTTACATTCGGATTTTGGTAGTCACGGTCGAGTTTTTCGTTAGAGATTTCAAAACTATGCACAACAAAAATTTGTGTCCGGTAAAATGTAACTGAAGGAAATCGCTAGGTACTGGCAGAGGTAGTGTACAAGGGGCAAAAAGATTATAATGAAAAGGTTAAATAAACTAGCTTAGTGAAATGCTATAATGCATTAAAATAAGTTTAAGTTTCTCAGCAGAGAATGACGTTTGAGATAGACTGACATTTTTCATAATATTTGGGGTACCAACAAACAAGATAAAAAATATTGTACTAAGTCTGTATCCAACATGTATGTGAGGTTAAGTACCTTAAAAGAAGCCCCTCCTAATACACAACTAAGCTAGTGTAATATGGCTTTATGCCTAAAAGGAACAAGGTGAAAATAATTAGAAAATGTACATCGTTTTTGCGAGTTACGGTGACCGGAAGTGTGAGCGCTACGGCTCAGTTTGGTGTCTTTTTCAAATGGCTGTTGCTGACGAACCAGAAGGGAATTTACAGTTCTGTTTTCGCAGATAGGTAGGTTATATGAAGGGCTATTAAGCCGAAGAAACTTGGGTCATTTCTGTCCGTAACTTCCTGTAGAAATCCACGCTCAAAGATGAGGTTTTTTGGCGGGTAGGGGAGGGGGGACCTGAAGGGTGGAGATTCAGGATAACTAAGTGTTTTCCCCGAAGTTTTTGATTTTTGGAGTCAGAGTATCCTCTCCAATCCGTCTGAAGCACAGGTCTTCACTACAGACTCCGTAAGGCCTTACAATATAAGAAATTAGGAGAGATTTACAATGGTGTCGAAGTAGTATTCGAATAATACCCACGCAGCAGCACGTTTCGAATTTTGAGCAAGTGAGCGGGTAGGCTACCCTAACTAATAGAAGAAAAAAATCCCCAGTTAACACTAGCTATGAATCAAAACTATGCCTAGTCACAAAAAGACAACTACAACTAGCAAAAGTACGAAAACGATTCCTAAAAATGGGAAGAATTTAAGGCTTTCGACTAGCGGTAGGACTATTGTGAAGCTCTGTCGCCTGGTAGACATGCTGGCCGACATTCCACCTGTCCCAGTCCTTCCCTTCCAATAGGCCGAAGTTCCACCTGTTCCACGTGCAGGAGGCCGCCAATGCATCTGCTCCTCCCGACCAGCAGCCGATTCTGCCTTGGCAGAGCTGACAACGCGTTCACGTGCGAAGAGCACCTGCTCCTCCCGACCAGCAGCAGATTCCGCCTTGGCAGAGCTGACAACGCACTCGCGTGCCAAGAGCATCTGCTCCTACCGACCAGCAGCCGATTCCGCCTTGGCAGAGCTGACAATGCACTCGCGTGCCAAGAGCACCTGCTCCTCCCGACCAGCAGCCAATTCCGCCTTGGCAAAGCTGACAACGGACTCGCATGCCAAGGGCACCTGCTCCTCCCGAACAGCAGCCGATTTCGCCTTGGCAGAGCTGACAACGCACTCGCGTGCCAAGAGCACCCACTAATCAGCGTAACACAGGAGCCGGCAAGCAGCCAACAGCTAAGCATAGCAGAGAAGCCAACGTTTCAAGTAGCCCTATCTTTGATCTTTCACCACATCGTTCACGTAGCTAGTCACCAAACAGGGAGAGAAAAAATTATAGATCTCGCTCTAGAAGTCGGTTACCACAACATCGTGCCAACTCGACAAGAAATTTACATTACGATGGTAACATCAGGGACAACTATCGTCACCGTTCACCAACTCAAGAATTACTAACGCAAGTTTTAGGAAGAATGGCAAACCGGCATAGACGCTCCCCCACCCCGCGCCGTCACCAACTTAACGCAGCGCCAAGCCCAACTTTTTCAGACAACAGCCATTTGTCTAGTATTATCACAGGCCTACAGGAAGCAAATACTAGCCACGTAGATGCATTAAGGGAGAGTGTTGATAAGATAAGCACTACTCAACCTAGCAATAGCAATAGGAACCAAGACAGTAGCGAAGCACGAATGTGGGAGGACGTCCGAACTTCAAAGAAGGGGCTCATCAAATTTTCGGGGGAAAATAAGTCAGTTTCACCTTTTTGTTACTAACCGATAACCTTAGGAAGATAGAGCCAAACCTCCCCGACAGTGAGTTGATAGCCGCAGCATTAAATAAATGTGTAAGTAGAGCAGCTCGTTTTGTAGCAACAAGCCCACTCATCTCAAGAATAACAAGCTGGAACGAATTTAAGACAACCCTCATCGAGCGTTCCGGCGGAGGAGGAGCCGAATATACACGTAACAAATTTCAACATGCTCGGATGCTGGAAAACGAAGACGTCAACGCTTTCGCAGACAGGCTAGTAATCATGGCATCAGAAATTTGGGTGGCACAGCCAGGGAAAAGCGACATCGAAAAAATACTAAAGGAACGAGCGAGAGACCAGTGATTGAGATGCACCTTTAAAGCAGCCATGCAAGAAAAACTAGAGACGTATTTCGCCACCATGAATCCGAAGAAATGGGAAGAAATGTTAAACCTAACATTGAAGAAGCCTACCGAAATCGCCAACTGGGAAAATGGCGGTACACCACAACCTACACGAAAAAATCCAGCTAGGTAAACAAGCAACAAAACTGCAGCAGCTTCCCCTTCTGACAAAACAGTAACAGGAGCATCCGACGACTTGGCTAAAATTATGCAAGAATTAGAACAAAAAAGAAGAGAAGTGAGCAACATTAAGCTACGCAAGACAATTAACGAAGCAAGAGTCGATACATTCCAACCAGAAAGGAAGGAAACACAAACATGTTTCAAATGCTACGGGCAAAATCATTTGAGCAAAAATTGTAGGACTAAAGACCACCAACTAGAAGAAGTCCGAGAATGAAATGCAAGAAGATTGGAAAAACTAGGCAAGCCCATCCCCAGAAGAAACGGACAAGGAGGCTACAATCGGCGAGGGGGAAATCCTCAATCAAGTTCGAACCAACAACGAAGCTACAACCAAGGAACTAGAGATAACTCCCAACTTAATTTGTCATGCTACAACCATCAGCGAAACCAAAACAACTACAGCAGCAACAGCACAAACCGTACTCAGCCACGAACCACCCCTCAACAGCAGCCAAAAAACTAGAAGATGGCTCATTTCTGAGTTGGCAGGATATTCGAGCAAGGAATCTATTCCTATCAACGCTACGGATGTCGAAAATCCTGAAGAAGCAGCATTAAACCCCCCCCCCCCCATCCCCCACGCCTAGGGAGCAGACAAACAAGTATTCAACAACAAGAAAATTCAACAATCTACGCTGCAGGTTTGCTCGACTGGCATCAACAAACACTAGCATCAAAGGACAGGACGATGACACTACCAAGACTAGCTTCGTTTTTTCGTACTATTCCCGATAAATACGTAGCCCCAACTCAAAACCTCAACTCTCACCTTGCATCAAATTTTTCGGAACTACTCAACAAAATCAACAAGACATTCAAGTTAACATGTGACTCAGTCATGTTAACACTATTCGAAGATGGACTCTACAAACTTCCACTCCGAATTAAATTTATCAAAATCAAACTCCATCTAGAGGCGGAGATTGACACTAAATGGCTGCTCGAAGAACTACATCCAAGGAACGAAGCAAACGAAGATAAAGAAGGCTCAATTCACGCTTGCATAGATTGCGTAGGCTACAACTCGAAATCTGCTCACCCAAGACATCTAATTTTTAATTTCGGCAATCTTAACAAAGTAGCACTTTTGGACAGCGGAGGAGGAGTTTTGCTCATCGAATCTTCTACAGCACAAGAATTATTGCGAACCCCACAAATTAAATGTCACGAAGTCAAAACCGTAGCTCCCGTAAATTTAATGGGTGTCGGTGGAAAAAGGATAACAGCAGAAAAAACATTGATCGCTGAAATAAGCAAATACGGATTTTCCACAAACCAGCAGTTTAGAGTCGTTCCCGGTGGCAGTTTTGGAAAAATCCACATTTTATTCGGTTAAGATTTTTTGTCAAAACAACCTGAAGTGGTTAAGTTAAATTGTTCAGATGAAATTTTAGAAATGGGGGATCTCAAATTTAACCTGTCTCCTTCACCTTTTGATGCTTGGGAAAATTTGGTCAGAACGAAGAATTAATTAATTTAGAAAATTATAATGCTACAATTAAGCATATTGAAACGATCAGTATTTCTTCAGACGAGACAGCCGAAAATCCAAAATCAATTTGGAATACGACACCCCAAAATTATTACGTAGAGGTACCAATTTCATTGTACAAAGATGTTGTTATACCAAACAACAGCGAGACAAAAATGTGTGGCGTTCTCCATCAAGCCTATGCTGAACAGCAAAGTGGCATTTTTTTGTTGCAATGCAAAGAAATTCCGATCTTTCTTGCCAGATGTTTGGTTAACACTAGCCCAACAGGATTAATCCCGGTAATGGCTATTAACACATCCGGGGAAGATCAATTTCTAAAGGCAAACTATATTCTCGGCCATTACACCACGGCAGAGATAAAATACAATGATGAGGAGGACAATGAGGAAGATCCATTAACCCAACAACAAAACATAATCCTCATCCCGAAGATTCAGCTCCAACAATAGGAAGAGCACGAACAAAAGGTAGTGCGGACAAAAGAGCAGCCACTATGCAATCTAATCCCGAATCCTACTTCCTTCCCCTTTCAAGGCCTACTCAGACAAAGGAAAGGACAAAGGACAACACGGAAGAAAGAAGCACCGCTCTAACAAAAGCCAATTCTGAAACAGAATCCAGCTTCCTTCCTCCTTCAAGGCCCACTCGGACAAAAGGACGTGCACAGTCCATAGAAATCAACAGCTTCGGGTCAGCCCACTCAACACTCCTGCATTCTGAAACCGAAACCAAGCTACACCTTTCACAAGAGGCAAGGAACATTGACATCGACAAGACCGTAGAGTCAGCCCACTAAATGCTACCAGCGGACACAACAAAGGAACAAAGCCCATTTTCGGAAGAGGAATGGAATAGTTTGAGTTACCAGATTTAAATGAAGAAGAACGCATGGAATTCCTGGAAATGCTGAGGACACATCAGGACGCCGTCAGCAAGAACGAATTTGATCTTGTAACATACGAAGATTATGAAGTGGACATACAGACAGGGTCATCAGCCCCAGTGAGGTCGAAGATCTACAGGGTGCCCTTCCATCAACGTGAAATTGTGGACAAGAGTTAGTCAGCATTGGGGTGATCAAGGAATGCAAATCAGCATGGCTGTCCATGCTTACTTATAAAAAGGAGACCTGAGGGATATAGTCGTTGTCGAATGTCGACCTACGCGGCCTCAACACCGTTACCGAATCTGTGTCAGTACACCTGCCTATCGTCAGCGAAGCACTAGCAAACCTCAACATCGCCAAATACTTCACGAAGCTAGATTTTCTCATGGGATTTTTTCAACTGAAGCTAGCTGAGTCGGCCATGGAAAAAACAGCGTTCCAGAGTGCCAGCAAGGTCTACTGTTTTTCAATGGGATTAAAAATTACCCCTGCTCACTTCCATTCTGCACTCAGCAGATTTTCGCAGAGATTTTAGGAGCCTACTGTACTATCTACTTTGACGACATACTCCTCAGCTCCTTTAATTTCCGAACCCACCTGCTCCACGTCGACAAGGCCCTCTCACTATGTAGTGGAAAAATTGAAAACGAACTCAGCCCCGAAAAATGCATTTTCGCAGTAAAACAAGTCACATTTCTGGGATTCATCGTTAATGAAGATGGAGTACAGCCTGATAGAGTCACGATTAAAGCCATGGGAACTCTTTCCACAGCCTAAATACGTCAAGGAAATATGCAGATTTCGCCGCCACATCCCTTGCTTCTCAGCTTACTCACTGGGCCTTACCAAGCTCACCACGAAGAATGCAAAGTTCACATGGGGCAAGGAATCGGATGACGCATTCAAGGGACTAAATGCAGCTACTCTACGCCATCCAGATTTTTCCAAACTTTTCTACGTAGAGACTGATGGAAGCGACGTAGCGCTCGGCGGCTGCCTCACACAGGTACACAATGGTATAAATTACTCCTTAGCTTACACTTCAAGAACCTTGACACGTATTGAGCGTAAAGAAAGCACCACTGTGAAAGAGTTTTAGCAGCGGTACACGCCTGTGAAATCTTTCGCAGTTTTCTCCTCGGTAAATTCTTTTTACTTTTTGCTGTTAAAAGTGCAATACCTGTCAATTTTTTGCATTGTTGTTTCAACGATGCTTCCTTGCCTTGAGATTTCAAAGATCGACGGCCGCCTCTTCACCCAACCGCGCATGCGCGGTTCTCTCTATTTAAGAGATGATGTGGTGAGAATGGCATCTCTTTGTCTCAAGCCGCAGAGGCGGCTGGTTCTCCTTGTCTTTCGTCCATTGGATTCCGAAGTCGTCGTGGCGGCCCCCCCCCCCCTTGCTTCCCGGGAACGACCCACACTGGAACTTCCGCTGTCGGCTGGGACGTCCGCTTGATACCGACCGTGCAAAGCGGTCGGTCCATCTATGTCGTCCCTTCGCGACTTCTCCCGCTGCCCTCGTCGACCGCTAAGCGACCGGTTTTCCGGGGTGCTCTTGTCATGAATGACGGCACTGTCTCCTCCTCCTGACCGGTTTGCCTGGCAGCAAGTGCCGTATCCTGCCCACGTCAACCGCTTATGTCACGTTTGATGCCACCGTTTGTCCACACCTGCCAACCCGGATGGTTCCTTTTTGCCCTTGTAACGAAGGTACACAACCCCCTTCCGTCCTGCAGATCGTTTGCCAACGCTGACAACGCCTCCGATGTCGCTGCCTCCTGCGCTCGCATTTCCAACGTCGTCTCTGCTTCAGCCTTACAATTGCCTGAAATCATTGAAGTCGAAGAGGCCAAAGTGTCGAGTTGATCTTACATCACCCGAAAACGTCCTTGCTAGTGAAGACGGGCCATCCTCTTCCCCATATTGCCCCTCCATGACACTGGACAACCGGTTACACCGGGATGCATTTGTCGCGAATGGAAAAAAGAAGAAGAGTCTTTCCACTCCGTGACGGATAACGCTTCCCGCCACCGACCGTGCGTACAGTTTGGGTGATCCTCAACAAACCTTGCTCTCTTCGAGTCACATTCGAAACCCTATGAAGTCTCAAACCCCTCGGGTCATCCGTCTAGGTTGCCACGTCGAGATCATCATCGTCACTACAAATCACGAACAACCACTTGGTCAAGCTACCACCCTTACCGCGACATTTTCGTCACGGCACCGACCACGGTCCTCGCCATGAAACATTCCTGTCTCCACTCCGACGCAGAAGACACCCTCATCTCGACGTCGGTCTCTGGATTTTGGTTTCTTGTCTTTCGCGACTTCAACCGGCATCTTCCGAAGACGTCGCTCCAACCTGCTCCCCTGCTAGCCCCTCACGACCTCTGGACGACCGGTCGCAACCAGGACGGACATGTCGCGAATGATGCGGTCGACTCGCCGCTTCAAAACGGTCAACGCACACCGCCTCAGCTCCCGGCCTTAGAAGAAGATCTTCTGCAAGGTGTACACGAAGTGAAGCCTACAACCTAGTCCCAGGTTACCAGATCCTCCACGAATTCACCCTTCACGACGGGCTTTCGAAGTTCTACAAGGTCACCCGTTCTTCACCAAAGTCCCATCAGCGACTACGAACTCACCCTTCGCGACAGACTTTCGAAGTTCTAACATCCCTGCAACTCAGATGCGGGTTCTCTCCGGCACAGTCATCAAGGCGCTCGGCTCCGCCACTACTCGATCTCGGTCACTCCTTGTCGCGAAAGCTGCTGTTGCAAACAGCTGCCTCACTTTGGGAAGCATGGCTTTCCGGTTCTTGCCTTGGCTTGCTACCTCCACCATGACCCTCATCACTCACCACCACACTTGTCGCGAAAGACCAGCCTCGCTTTGGGAGGTTCACTTTTCACTTCCGGTTCCGCCGCGTCGATTTTTTCCTGCCACCAGTGTGCAGTCTGGCATTTTCTGCATAGCACCATCCCTAGACATCCAAGTCTTAGTGAAATTCTGTAATCTGAATTATCTTTCACCACCATGGTCAAGGTTCGGCATGCGAAAACCTTTTCCGACGTCGAAGATAATTATTTAGGCCGGATCCCTGTAATCGAGGACCCAGGTTCCTGCAGATGCCCAGGCAACAAGAGGAAGGATAGACTAGACCCCCACAAGGACCTCTGTCAATACCATCACAATTGTGAATACTACAATGCACCTTGCAACATTTGTGTAATAATCCTGTTGGCTCAATGGAGAGTGATAGCGGCAACACACTTTGCCTTTGCCAAACGTAAAAAACAGAGACTTGAACGGGCACATTCCCTTTTAAAAGCTCAAGACCTTCCCCCATCTGAAGTTTCTGCTCCTTCATCAGAGAAGCCGTCCCCGGTTAAAAGACTCAAACCTTCCACTAATGCTTTGCCTCTCTTGCTGTCAGTACTAAAAAAAACCGACACCTAAACCAAGTTCTAAACTCTAGGAGAGCCATCACAACCGCCGCTTGTTCAACCCCAGCAACGCCTGGAAAATCTCTGCAACCCACTTCCACAGCATCCATCCCGCAATCACAAGCATCATTGCTATTCTCACCGGTGGACCATTCATCTGCCTCTCCAACATCTTCCCTACTCCAGGAAACCCCTACGTTACCTGCTCATCACGAAGACCCTACCCACGAAGACACTGAAAACAGTTCACCGCAGGATGAAAGCCCTCTTCACCAATCGGGGAAGAACAAGCTGTGGACCTATTTTGTGAACCCTTCACTGAAGATCTTGTTGCTGCAACACCAAACTCCCCAACACACGGCTGTGATCCCGACAACTCCTCCGCCAAGACTACAACCCAATTAGAACTTTTAGACGCTCCGGTCTCTCTTTTCCCCGCCTTCGTAGAACATGAAACGAAACAAACCGGAAGCAAGGACAGGACATTTCATCATCGACCCCATTGTATGGGCTGGACACTGAGAGAAAACCCGACCTTGACTGTTCTTTGCTTTTCTCCACCATGAAGCACAAGCTCCGTCCTAACAAACATGCTTCGGCACAATTTATTGTGAATTTCTAAAACGTCAGGCCACAAATTGACACTCAATTTCCATCTGAAGTCACAGGACAACCTGATCACCTCTCTTCAATCTCGTAATGCCATGTTGCAAGCTTCTAACCTTCAGCTTCTAGGAGATTCCGCTAATCTCATCATGAATAAAGCCCTCTCCAATCAAACCGACACCCCACATCAAGGCCTCAATGAACTTCTCACCTTCTCACCTTGGTCACCGATACCAATCACGTTCTCAAAGCCTACACGACCATCTTACAGACCTCCAGGCCGCTTCATCCACCCACTTCTGGCTATCAACCCTTCCGATCCAAGAATCTAGCCAACCACTCTTCCCTCCAGACC